>ML830002.1:28909-42113 GCA_009831015.1 Picea engelmannii | reverse complement strand
GGTGAATCCGTTGTTACTGTGCTTAAAAAAATTATGCCTATTAAAATGTTATTAACCTTCTTCAAGTGATCATCAAGATTATGCAACTCATGAACAACATAAATAATAAAAATCAATCACACACATGATATACACATAGACAGATATTCATGAGGAAACCCATAAAGGGATAAAACCTCTTGTTCTTGGAATGATAGGCAGTCTTTTATGTTCTGTACATTATCATTCTTATGAGATCCAACTCCTTTTGAGACTACCACCTCTGTTTTACAAGATGCAACTTGCTGAGAGCACCAACTCTCTGGTTTACCTAGCACCCACTAGAAGGAAGCACCAACTCCCTGAGTCTTCCAACACCAATTGGATGGAAGCATCAACTTCCAGTCACACAGGCACCAACCTGTATAACAAAGAACAATAGTTCTCCCTTGCACCACCCTACCACCCTGGTTTTTCTGGATGCAACCAGATGGAAGCTACAACTCCCTATGTTCAAGCACCCACTTGAAAATATGAGGAAAACAGTTCTCCCTAGCACCTCCCTACCACCCTGAAATATAATTTTTTTCTTTCTGCAATTTATTACAGTGATACAATATTTATCAATGGTTTACCAGTCTCATCACTGTTCTACTACACTACTCTTCTTTGCCTACATCAGTGTCTTACTGTTGCTCACATCTCCTTGCAATTAAGTTCTCGTATAGTCTGTTGTTTTCACCATTTCTTCTCTATCCATCTCATATTCTTCATTTCTCCATTTTCTCCCTCAGTTCATGTTGTTCCTTGCATTGCATACAGTTTGACTACTTTTACAAAGAAACAACAACTTCACCCTGTCACGACATTTTTCTTTTATTCATACTCTCGTCATCCGTTACACTTCCAATCTCCAACCCTCAAGTCAGGAATCTCAAAACATTAAAGAGCCATGATTCCAATGTTACGAACAAAGATTCAGCCACTCAGGAACAATGATTCAGTTAGTGTAACTGAATCGTAACTGATCAAGAAATCACGAGATGAAACAACAACCCTTCGATTAGATTTGGTTTGATCAGCATTGTTGGATTATACTCCAAGGTGGATCTTGATGGCGTTAACTCCTTTCCCTATATTATGTTGATGTGACCATGTGCGATGCTATCATGTGACCATGTGATTGCAGGTGCAGCCAAAGGTGGTTTGAGGGAAACCCTCTTTTTTCCCCGCAATTCACTACGATCATCCATGTGTCCTTTCTCCAAAACCGTGGTTTCGATTGTGGCCCATTCACGAAAAATTAAGACGTGAGCATGTTTTGGCCTCGCAATGTGACGGGACCATCGATCTAACGATCTTGATGATGCTCCTGAAATGACGGTTCAGATCTTTCCACTCAAGTTTGTGGATCAGATCTACCCTTCCTAAATCAATGAGTGAGATTTACTTCGTGATCTAGGCTCTGGGAGTTTCAAATATCAAACCTCTCTTTTCCCATACGCCAAACTTCCAGAGTTGACAATCCATTTCCATGTGTCCATCTCAGATCAACGGTCCTCGTTCACTTCAGGAATTTGACCTTTCAACCAGATCGGACGGTTTATTTCACAGAAACAAATCAATGGTAATATTTGATCCTTACACTCATCCTTTATTTGTTAAATCCGACGGCTAGGACTTAATCAATCATTGAGATGGACGACTGTCGGCACTTCAGCCTTCGGAACTTCGGGATTTCAACTTTTCAAAATTACACTATCCTTCCACTGTACTATGATCAATGGTTGAGAATACACCTAAAGTGATATTTTAGATAAGACGACTCATGTCCTTGATGACATGGTCTCCCACACGTCCTTGCTGATGTGGTCTGCCACATATCCTTGCTGACGTGATCTCCCATATGTCCTTTGCTGATGTGGTCTGCCACATGTCCTTGCGGACGAGGTTTTCTAATGTAATCTATTGATGTAGATATCCCTGATCTAACGGTCATTGTATGTTCTCCAGATCCCATGGTCTTTATTCATTTTGGATTTTCGGCTCTCCGGGCTTTAGGTTTTTCAAATCTCAAACTGAAAAATCTGAAGTGATATTTTTTTGGAGCTTAACCTCATCGCATATTTATACCCAAACTAAATTTTGTTCATCGATCATGATCTTGGATTGATGGCTTGATTTGTCTGTGATGCAACTGTTCTAGCTTATATTGTCCTTCCACTTAGAATGATGCAACGGTTGACAGAAATTCACATAAATGAGATCTCAGATCTTTTACCTCGCTTATCCTATCCTTCCACTTTAAAATGATCCGACGACTGACGGGAATTCGGGTTTGATCCGATGGATGACGAGTATTCATATAATCAAATTCTCAATCCTTTAGCCTTTCTTATCCTATCCTTCCACTTAAAGTGATCCGACGGTTGTGAATATTCTCAAAGAAGATCAATGATCAAGGATGGTTGTGGAACCACAACTTGCGAGTGATTTAACTCATCACCAAAGCTCCGCAATTTGAAGTTGTGCGTCGTTGGTGAGTCAACGAAAATTGTCGATCTTCGAGGCTATAAGATCTTATGGTCCTGAATATTGTGGGATTGGAACTAGCATGATATTTAATTCTCCTTCCGATCTCTGCAATCTATCCTTGTTGTTGATCTGGCGATTGCGCATCTGACGGTCTCAACTCAATGTGAATTAATCTGATCGCTTGTTGGATAAACCACAATCATCAATATCTGAGTCTATGAGATTTGACAATCTAGACCAATTGCGAGATTGGAACTAGTGAGATGTTGAATTCTTCTTTCGCTCCCCGCAATATCTGAGTCATTGATCTGGCTTGCAGATCTGACGGTCACAATCCTCCAATGGTCCTCAAACCCATGGTCACTCATATGACCGACGTCCATTATATGATATGATCAACACCGCCAGTTTCTTGATCAGATGAATGATGAGGCTTCTCACCCCGAGCTTACGCTTTTCCTTTCGAGCTTTGATCTATGCTTATTGTTCGCTCTTCCTCCTGAGATTATGCTTTTCCTATTTTCCATTGTCACTATTTTTCTCGCCATCAATGACAAACACACTCTTCTTGTAAAATATGCCAACAATCTCCCCCTTTTCCACTGATGGAAACCCTAAAAGGTTTCTTAGATCTCCAACTATAGCATTCAGACCACTCCTTTTCTCCCCCTTTGACATCAATGTCAAAGAAAACATGCTCCCTTGAGTTGTTGTTGTACTTTACGAAGGTATCAGATATTCAACCAACACTTACTCCCCCTGATAGGATGGAATCTCTTAGGTGAGACAAGGGATGACACCCAGCTTCTGATGGAGATATTCAAATGGTGTCTTGGCTAGGGGTTTAGCAAAGATGTCTACAATTTGTTCTGTGGAAGGAATATAATTCAACTGAACAACTCTTTTTGTAATCTTCTCTTTGATAAAATGATACTTTATTGGTATATGCTTCGTATTTGAATGAAGAACATGATTCTTTGAGACATTAATAGCATTGGTATTATCAAAATGAAGTGGAATGGGATTAGTATAAATTACCTTCACATCTACAAGAATTTGTATCATCCATAAGATCTGAGTGCAGCAAGTAGCAACATTAATGTAGTCTGCCTCTGTAGTTGATAATGAAATAGATCCCTGCTTCTTACTAAGCCATGCTACTAATGAATTACCTAAGAAGAATGCACCTCCACTGGTGGTTTTTCTCTCATCCAAACAGTTTGCCCAATCAACATCTGAATATGCAGTTAATTGAAAATTCTTATTTCTAGCATACCATAGACCATAAGTCATTGTACCCTTCAAATATTTGAATATCCTTTTGAGAGCTTCTAAATGACTTTGTTTGGGAGAAGACTAAGAACGACCTACCATTCCAACAACTTTCATTATATCAGGGCAAGATGTTGTGATGTACAGAAGACTACCTATCATTGATCGATATGTTCTTTGATCAACATCAGGTGAAATATCATCTTTACCGAGCTTGCAACCAACCACCATAGGTGTGCTCACAGGTGTAGAATATTTCAACTGAAACCTCTTTAACATCTCTTTCAAATAATTTTCTTGAGAGATAAATATCCATGATAAACTCTGATTGATTCATAAACCAAGAAAATATGACAGTTCTCCTATCATGGACATCTTAAACTCAGTCTGCATTGAATTAGCAAACCATTGAACTGAAGGGTCATTAGTGCATCCAAAAATAATTTCATCTACATAAACCAAAACAACTAATAAATCATCACCTCCAGACTATAGATTATTGTCAACAAAACCTTTCTTAAATCCTTTGTCTTGTAGAAATTTGTCCAATCTATAATACCAGGCTCGTGGTGCCTGTTTCAGTCCATATAATGCCTTTTTCAACTTACAGACATAGTTAGGATTATCTGTCAGTGAAAATACTTCAGGTTTCTCCATATATACATCTTCTTCTAGGTCTCCATTAAGAAAAGCAGACTTGACATCCATCTGATGTACTTTAAATTTCTTATGACATGCATGGGCAAGAAACATTCTGATGGCTTCCAATCTTGCCACTGGTGCAAAGGTTTCATCAAAATCTTGTCCTTCAACTTGTGCATACCCCTTATAGACCAATATGGCTTTATTCCTAACATTTTTTCCTTGTTCATTCATTTTATTCTTAAACACCCATTTGGAGCCAATTACATTCTTATCTGTAGGTCTGGGAACAAGCTCCCAAGTATTGTTTCTCTCAATCTGATCCAGTTCCTCATTCTTTGATTTTAACCAATTTACATCTTCATTGGCTTCATTAAATTTCTTGGGTTCCACCATGGATATGAAGGATATATGTGATTGCTTAGTGTCTTTTATTATCCTTCTCCTAGTTTGTACACCTTTGTCTTTCTCACCAATTATCTGACTTGCAGGATGATTCTTTTGAGTAATTTTGGAGGAAGGATTTGATGTTGTCTGCTAATTTGAATCTGTCTGAGTATTTATATCTTCATCTGACTCGGATTCTTATTTTTCTGATTCTTTGACCTGTTCATCTTCAACTTCACCTATATCCTCTTTTGTTGATTCAATATTGTTCACCTCTCTTGCTAGGACTCCTTCATCAACTTTTATGTCAATGCAATCAACCAATTTATGAAGCCTCTTATTAGAGCATCTGTATCCTTTATTGTTTGTAGCATACCCTAAGAAGATGCCTTCATCAACCCTGTCATCATACTTGCCAAGGTTTTCATTATTATTCTTTGTGTAGCACTTACTCCCAAAGACTTTGAAGTGTTTGATAGAAGCAGGTCTTCCATACCACAGTTCATAAGGTGTCGTGTCACAGTGTGGTCTGAGGTGAGATTTTTTAAGAATATCGATTGTTGTGTCTATTGCTTCTACCCAGTAGGTTTAACCAATGTTCTTCTCATTCATCATTGACCTGGCCATTTGCTGAGCTGTTCTATTTTGCCTCTCAACTACTCCATTTTTCTATGGAGTTCTTGGGATTGTGTATTCTCTCTTGATCCCATGTTTATAATAGAATTCCTTGAAATCACTTGACATAAATTCTCCTCCTCTGTCTAATCTTACAACCTTTAATCTGTTTCTTGTTTGATTCTTAGTTAAAGCCTTAAATATTTTAAATTTCTCAAATGCTTCAACTTTTTCTTTGAGAAAATCAACCCAAGTGAGTCTGGAGTAATCATCAATGATCAACATGAAGTAGTTTTCCTTCCTTGTGCCTTCCTGTCTTGATGGTCCACATAAATCCATATGAACTAATTGGAGTGGTTTCTCTGTTGAAGTAGAGCTCTTGGATTTAGACTATGTCCTAGTTAGCTTTCCTATTTGGCAGAGTTTACACACAGAATCTTGTGGCTTTGATATTCTTAGAAGATCTTTTACTGCCTCAAGATTTTTGAGCTTGATTAAGTGGTCAAAGTTTAGATGTCCAAGTCTCCTATGCCATAACCAACTTTCATCATGTTTTCTTAGATGACACTCTTCTCTATATTCTTTCAACACATATACATTATTATATGTCCTTATACCTTTAGCCACCACTTGTCCTGAGTTTACAGACTTTGTATTACAATATTTGGAAGTGAACACCACTTCACATCCTCTGTCACACATTTGACTTACACTGGGAAAATTATGTTTCAGCCCATCTATGAGCAGAACATCTTGGGATTTTCCTTTTCCATTACTTAAACTCACCATCCCTTTACCCTTGATTTTAACGGGTTCTTCATTTCCAAAGGTCACATTTCCTGTTTTGCTTTTACTTATAGACATAAACTTATCCTTGTCTCCATTCATGTTCTTGGAACATCCATTGTCTATATACCAGGGGTCTTTTTGTTTTTGAGTTGAAAGTACTAGACCACATTTTTCACTATCTTTATTTTTCCATGTGCTGGCATTTCTAGCTAAGGGTTTTATCCTTGAATCTTATTTGTAACTCTTCAGATGGCAGTTTGCAGCTTTGTGGCCGAAGTTATGACAATTATAGAATTCGAGGTCAATGTTCAATCGATCAAATTGATTGGTGCATCTTTGTCTACTCATTGGTTGTTTAGTTCTATGTTGCAAAGATTGTTTGTTTCTTGATCTCCTCAGTTGCATGTCTCTAAACTTAATTTGACAATTTGCAATCTTATGACCAAAATTAGAGCAGTAAAAATAGTAACCATGGAAGAAATTTCGATACCTAAAGGATGGCCTTCTTCTTGGCATTTTTTACTCCATCTTCTGATGTCTTTGTTTTTTTATCAAGGATCATCTTGTCGTTATTAGTTGTTGGTGGCAGAGTATTCACATGGTCTTATTGTTTGTTGACTTGGAACTTGATCATATTTATTGGCTCATTGCTTTATAGTTGTTTGTTTCTTGAACCACTTATATAGCCTAAACCATTCTTCAACAAAGGAGATCTATGTTTTCTCAGAATGTCGTTTAGTTTTGTTGAGGCTTTAATGATTGGAATATTTTGGAGATACAATGCTTTAAACTTCTCCATCTCTTTTATGGTTTTTACTACCTCTTCTTCCAAGGATTCACATCTTGCCTTCTTCTCTGATAAATGTTGTTTCAGAATGTCCTCTATTTTATTTGCTTCTTCTAATTCCACTTTTAGCAGGGCAAAGTCTTCATCATGTGTTTTATTGTCTTTCTCGAACTGTATCAACAATTGTTTTTTCTTTTTCTTCTTAAATCTGAGTCTATCAATTTATTCTAGGGAATTGATCAGTTCTCATTCCAAGTCAACCACAACTTCTTCATCATTCACATCACTTCCTGTGATTTTATTATCATAATCCTCTTTAACCATAAGCATAAAGTCATTAAAATTATCTTCACAAGAAGAGTCATTATCTATGTCTCCCGAAGAGTCATCATTGTTTACACATAAACTTTTCTTTTTACCAAATCTCTTGGATTTGTACTTCTCTTCACTTTCAGAGTTCTGGTCCTTCTTCTTGTGTGGACACTTAGATGAAAAGTGACCTATATTTCCACAGTTAAAACATTTGAAGGGAAAATTTCCTTGGTAATTTCCTTGGTACTTTCCTTGGTACTTTCCTTGGGAAAATTTAGTCTTCTCACAAATTTTGTTTCAATTTCATAAGGCTCATAATCTTCATTCTTATCTGCCTTAAATGATGCTTCTCTAGAGGTGGGTTTATCTTTACCTATCCTCATTTCATAAGCAAGAAAAGTTCCTAGGATTTGGTCAATAGGCAGAGCTTTTAGATCATTAAGTTCTTCTATAGAAGAGACCTTTAGGTTGAACCTATCTGGCAGAGATCTCAAGATTTTATGAACTAAAGAGACATCCTCAATCTTTTCACCAAGTCCTTTCATTCCATTTACTAGTTCTCAACTCTGAGAAAGTACTTCCCAACAGTTTCATCCTCTCTCATCTTTAGCTGTTCAAACTGTAATCTGTAGGTTTGAAGCTTGGCATCCTTTACCTTCACATTACCTTCATAACTGCTAATGAGTTTGTCCCACATTTCTTTGGCAGATTCTAAGTGCATAACTTTTACAAATTCTTCTTTTGCAAGCCCACTCAGAATAACATTCATAGCCTTAGCATTGAAGCTAAATTCTAGCTTGTCATCCTTATTAGCTAGTACAACTGAATTTACATAACCAATCTCTACCACATCCCAGACATTTGCACCTAAAGCCATTATGTAGGTTCTCATCCTAACTTTCCATAAGGAAAAGTTTGTTCCATTGAACAAGGGGGCCTTATTGGCTGAATTTCCTTCATGAATTGTCATGTTTAAGCTTACTGATCTACCTTTAAATAAAAGGAACCCACTCTGATACCAATTGTTGGAAATACTAAGACAACTGAGAGGTGGGGTGAATCAGTTGTTACTGTGCTTAAACAATTTATGCCTATTAAAATGTTATTAACCTTCTTCAAGTGATCATCAAGATTATGCAAGTCATGAACAACATAAATAATAAACATCAATCACACACATGATATAAACAGAGATAGATATTCATGAGGAAACCCATAAAGGGAGAAACCATCTTCTTCTTGGAATGATAGGCATTCTTTTATGTTCTGTACATTATCATTCTTATGAGTTCCAACTCCTTTTGAGGCTACCACCTCTGTTTTACAAGCTGCAACTTGGTGAGAGCACCAACTCTTTGATTTATCTAGCACCCACTAGAAGGAAGCACCAACTCCCTGAGTGTTCCAACATCAACTGGATGGAAGCATCAACTTCCAGTCACATAGGAACCAACATGTATAACAGAGAACAATAGTTCTCCCTTGCACCACCCTACCACCTTGGTTTTTCTGGTTGCAACCAGATGGAAGCTACAACTCCCTGTGTTCAAGCACCCACTTGAAACTCTGAGGACAACAGTCCTCCCTAGCACCTCCCTACCACCCTGAAATATAATTTTTTTTTTCTTCAATTTATTATAGTGATACAATATTTATCAATGGCATACTAGTCTCATCATTGTTCTGGTACACTTCTCTGCTCTGCCTGCATCAGTGTCTTTCTTCTACTCACATATCCTTACGCTCAAGTTCTCGTAAAGTCTGTTGTTTTCACCATTTATTCTCTGTCCAACTCATATTCTTCATTTCTCCATTTTCTCCCTCGATTCATGTTGTTCCTTGCATTGCATACAGTTCAACTACTTTTACAGAGAAAGAACAACTTCACCCTGTCATGAAATTTTTATTTTATTCATACTGTCGTCATCTGTTACACTCCCAATCGCCAACCCTCAAGTCGGGAATCTCAAAACAATCAAGAGCCATGATTCAGCCGCTTAGGAACAATGATTCAGTTAGTGTAACTGAATCGTAACTGATCAAGAAATAATGAGATGAAACAACAACCCTTCTATCACATTTGGTTTAATCAGCGCCATTGGATTATACTCTGAGGTGGATCCTGGCAGTGTTAGCTCCTTCCCCTATCTTCCATTGATATGACCATGGGAAATGATATCATGTGACCATGTGATTGTGGGCGTGGCCAAAGGTGGTTTGAGGGCAACCCGCTTTTCACTCCGCAATTCACTACGAGCCTCCACACGTCCTTTCTCCAAAATCATGGTTTCGAGTGCAGCCCACTCACGAAAAATTAAGACACTAGCATGTTCTAGCCCTGCAATACGATGGGACTGTCGATCTCACGATATTGACGGTGCTCTTGAACTAATGGCTCATATATGTCCACTCAAGTCTGCGGATCATATCTACCCTTCCTAAATCAACGATTGAGATTTACTTCGTGATCTAGGCTCTGGGATTTTTAAATCTCAAACCTCGCTTTTCCCATACGCCAAACTTTTGGAGTTGAAAATCCATTGGCGTGTTTCCTTCTTGGATCAACGATCCTCATTCACTTTGGGAATTTAACCTTTCAACCAGATCAGATGGTTTATTTCACGGAAACAAATCAATGGTCAGATTTGATCCTTACACTCATCCTTTCATTGTTCAATTTGACGGCTATGACTTAATCAATCATTGAGATGGACAGTTGTCGGAACTTCACCCTTCAGACCTTCAGGATTTCAACTTTTCAAACTTACACTATCCTTCCACTATACTATGATCAACGGTTGAGAATACACCTGAAGTGATCTTCCATATCAGACGACTCGTGTCCTTGCTGACGTAGTATGCCACACATCCTTACTGATGTGGTTTGCTAACATGGTTTTCCACATATCCTTGCTAATGTGGTTTGTTGACATGATCTCCCATATTTCCTTTGCTAACGTGGTCTGCCACATGTCCTTGCGGATGAGGTTTGCTGACGTAATCTGCTGACGTAGATCTCCCTGATCTAACAGTCATTGTATGTTCTCCATATCCGATGGTCTTTATTCATTTTGGATTTCTGCCTCTCTGGGCTTCAGGTTTTTCAAATATCAAACTGAAAAATCTGAAGAGATATTTTTTTGGAGCTTAACCTCCTCGCATCTTTATACCCGAACTAAATATTGTTTGTCGATCATGGTCTTGGATCGATAGCTAGATCTATATGCGATAGATGTCCTTCCACTTAGAATGATCCAATGACTGACGAAAATTTTCATAAATGAGATCTCATATCTTTTACCTTGCTTATCCTATCCTTCCACTTTAAAATGATCCGACGACTGACGGGAATTCGGGTTTGATTCGATGGTCGATGGGTATTCGGATAATCAAATTCTCAACCCTTTAGCCCTGCTTATCCTATCCTTCCACTTAAAGTGATCCGACGGTTGTGAATATTCTCAAAGAAGATCAACGATCAAGGATGGTTGCAGAACCACAACTTGTGAGTGATTTAACTCATCACCAAAAATATGCAATTTGAATTTGTGCATCATTGGTGAGTCAACCCCAATCGTCTATCTTCGAGGCTATAATATCTGATGATCCTAACTAATTGTGGGATTGGAACTAAATCGATATTTAATTCTCCTTCTGATCTCCGCAATCTATCCCTGTCGTTGATATGGAGATTGTGCATCCAACGGTCTCAACTCAATCCAACTTAATCTGATTTCTTGTTGGATCAACTATAGTCGTTGATATACGAGTCTATGAGATCTGATGATCTAGACCAAATGCGAGATTGGAACTAGCGAGATGTTTAATTCTTCTTTCGCTCCCCGCAATTCATACCTGTCGTTGATATGGCTTGCAGATTCGACGATCACAATCCTCCAAACGGTCCTCAATCCCACGGTCACTCATATGACTGATGTCCATTATATGAGATGATCAACACGATCAATTTCTTGATCAGACAGCTGTTGAGGCTTCTCACCCTGAGCTTACGCTTTTCCTTCCAAGCTTTGATCTCTGCTTACTATTCACTCCTCCTAAGCTTATGCTTTTCCTATTTTCCATCGGTGTATTTGTTCTTTCCATCAATGAAAAGCACACTCTTCCTATAAAATATGCCAACAGGTTCATCACACCTCTACTAGAAATAATTGGTCAGTCAATCAACTTGCAGTTGGGGATAGTTAGTCAAGTGGTTGACTAGATAGTAGGTAAAAAAATTGACTAGTAGTTGTAGACAGTCATTCGATGGATCAACCATTTGAGCAATTAGCTATGCGTTAGAATTGTGGATAGTCAATTCAACTTGGTAACTTAACCATCTGATGCAACAATGTGTGTTTATCAGAAATATTTCCAACCACAGATGGTTATATATGGACAAGAAATTCCCAATTTAAAGGAAATTAGTTAGATCTCGAGACTATAAATAAAGGACTTGTGGGTCGATTTAAAATAACATGGTGAGTGATCATGATTTTATTCAGTAATGCATTGTGATGTTCTGATCAAAATTCATTTGAAAAGGTTTCTTTAGACATGACCAATCTTCTTGGAGTATTATTCCTTTATTTCTATAGATTATTTTTTGTTCTTCTTAGGGTTACCTGCAATCCCAATACTTTCCATATAAACCAATTCTCTTTTTTCACTTGTATATGTTTATGAGTATTCTTTTCAACTATATCTAATTTTCAGTAGCTATTGTACAACTATAGTCATATTAACATCTACTATAGGTTTGCAACATTGATTAGGAGATTGAACCACATCACATGATTTCTAAAAAACCTCACAAGGACACTAGATTAGTAATGCAGGCACCACCTGCCCATACTAAGCAGATCTTCGATTCCGCCATTTACTGTACTGGAATCTTTCTTGCATACGGTCTTCATCATTCTTTGACAGGGCTAAATTTAGCTAACTGTCACTAGGTTGGAAATTCTGTTCTATTTGACAGGATTATTACCGAATTTGGCAAATTAAACACCTTTTGTTTTATTAGTACCCAACGGAAATGTTTTTACACATAGTTTTAAACTCCTTATAACCACGCGATATGACCATAACCCCCAACAGAAATCAATTCAACACTATTCTTTGTACTTACCTCAAATTTCCGTTCCCACACACTGATGGACGCGTGGACTCAACGGAAATCACAAAACGCATTGAAATTTACACCATCTGCCTTCCGTTGCGATCTGGGCCATCGGTTCTTGGCTCCGTTCAGTCCTCGATCGTCTATATTCTTGGCTCCATTCAGAGCTTTATTGTCTACCTCCTCGAGTTCGGCTTAAACCAATACTTACAGAATGAAATTCTTTTTCAATCCATTGTAGAATTGCTTCGATTTCAGGAATTATTAAAACAATATCGACCATTCATATGAGTACAAAGATGCCATAGTCATACACAGACGAATAGGGTTTTCACATATCAAAAATTTGCACAATGGGAGAATTTTTATTAATGAATACTCTGTCAATCTATTTCTGACCCAAATCTTCAGTCTGTTCTCTGCTCTCTCTCCTCGAGCTCTGTGAGCTAACCCTCATCTAGACTCAACCAGATTAAACTAGGTTAAGCTATCTAATCATCAACCAAAACTTGTATTTATATTATAGTGGGTTTCTGTTCCTAGATCCTATGATTAAGGAACAGAGTCCTTAACAAACTCAACTGACCCCTACGAGTCATCAGTGACTCACTAACCATTAAAAAACCCTAACTCATCTTTTACAAGTGGAAAGGATCTAGAATCCTTATCCATTTTTCAATTCTTAAATGAAAATAAAGAAATTACATTTATGTGAGACTCTAGGTCTTCTCTGATTTTCTTGACCTTGATCAAGTCATGAATGA
>ML830001.1:55816-71830 GCA_009831015.1 Picea engelmannii | reverse complement strand
TATTGTAAGTAATTGTATGCTTGTTTGTGGGGATAGTTTCAACATATTTTTACTTGTAATATTTTTGTAATTGAACCACCTTCAAACTTAGTTGACCCCTTGCCCAACCTTAGGCACTAGTCATAGTTGACTTAGAGAAAGGGCTGCTTGTCATTTAATTTTGCATTTTGCATTTGCTGCTTTAGCATCTTAGGTTAGTTTTCCCCCAAGCCTTGTAACAATTTAAAACCAACTCCTAGAACTTCAAAGTTAAATCATATCTAGTAACTAGGGTCTACCCCCCTTGGCTTCCCTAGGAGTAAGCCTAGAAGGAAGAGGTTCCAGTCAAGGTGACAGTGTGGACTGTGAACCTAGGCATTGTGCCTGCAAGGACACACTAAGTGAGCTGGACTTTGCTCACGTTTGCAAGTGTGTATTAGGACGGGAACAGTAGGGAATCTCCATCTTCCCATCCCTGGGCTCAAACTCATAATTGCTCCTGTGGTGCGGCCTAGGTTTGTTTCTGAATTTGATTTGATAGTACTGATCTAGGGTCATCTGCCTCTGAACTGACAAATTCAATTGGTTGTATTCCCTGGAACATTGCTCAAACTAATCAACAAAATCATCTATGGGTTCAAGCTGTGTGGGTTCATCTGTGAATGTGGGAAAGTATGGTCTAGGAGTAGTCCTACTACCTGACTGTCCCAGTGGCGCTCCTCCTCCTTGGCTTCCCTCAGAATAAAGATAGGGGTTGTGTTCCTGTTGATGCCTATTTCCTCCATGAGACCCACTAGTTTCCTTATTGGCATAGGATTCTGGGCCTTTCCCCTTGTGATTCATCTGCATCAACATCTCGGCTATTCTAGTCTGGTTTTCATATACCTTCCTTAGGGTCTCAGTTATCTCGGCCTGTCCCCTACGGTTTGTGTCCTGGTTTTCCTGTAAGCGGCGGAACAATGTACTCTCTGTCTGGACTATGGACTTCCGAAACTCCTGTGCTAAGATTACCAAGACCTGTGGCTCACTGTCATCACCTGAATCCTCCATCTCGGCTTCTGTCTCACTTGTCTGTTTCTTCCTTCGGCCCATATAAATACCACTTAATTTCTGCATGCACTAATCCTCACAGGATGGGAGGATCAGAGCTCTGATACCACTGTAATGTTCTAGAGCTGTAATGTCCCCCACCTCTTGATGAAGAGGTCTGGGAAGACTTAGTGGTCTAGACATCCCCACTAGACCATAGTCTCATACAACATGGGGAAAGGTCAGCTAACTCAATGTTATATTTTGAAGTTGACTTGGAAAAAGGTAAAATGGGTAAAAGAAGTAACTCAATGAAGGAATAGAACGCTGGAGGTTGAGTTAGGAGTTGACCCTAGGGGTTAACTTAACTCAACAGAGAAACATAAAAGAAGTAAAGGAAAGCCTAGGGTGCACCTCTCATTCATTTCGGATATTTTGGTATTTGCTTGTTGATCTCTTGAGCACACAGTTTTGAGGGTTTCAAGATTACAAACCCTAGAGAACAACTCAGTGGTGAAAGATTCCACTCACCTTGTTCCAAGCTTGGTCTCGGGGATGAAATACTCCATCCACACCATCCTACACTCATAACAGGTTTCGTCATCGATTCAGGAGGGCAGCAGGGCCATACCCTTGAGGGTTTTCCAGCAGGGGCGCACCATTGCATGAAGAGAAGTTCGATCCAACATTGTGATAGGGCCTAGAGACATTTTAGCACTTGGGTTTTGCTTGCAGGACCTTGTTCATCAGATTGGAGGAATTTTGGAGGAGTTACTTCGGCCAGGTTATTATCTACAGATTTGGGACGACTTTGAGAGGAGGAGGGCGCAGTTGTGATTCAGATACTGTCAGTTTGAGGGGGTTATACCTCAAATCTGATTGTGAGACTTCTCCCAGTAGCTTGTGGCAGCTCGATCTATCATCCTAGGGAGTTTCAGGAGTTTTGGAGGCTTCTTTCATCAGGGCCGAATTATTGGGCACTTCAGGGCTTCAGGAGGGCGCAGTCTTGACTAGGGTTTCAGCAGTTTGGAGTGGGAAGACTTGGCATTTGGGCTTCATACTTCAGGGAGGGATTTCCCTTGTTTCGATCTATCTTTTGGTGAATTTTGGCATCTTTTGGAGGTCTCCTTCAGCTAGGCCGAAACCTTGGCCTTCTCATCCATCCAGCGCGTACCAGCAGCTAGGGGGTTGGACATAACCCTAACTCTTATTGTATTTGGGTCTTCGTCATATATTCAACCTTTGGAGGCTTATTTTGTATGGTGGTGAACATTTTGTAGAAGCTCATATCTTCTATCTTGGAGCCATCTGATGTTATTCCAAATCTGCTTCCATATTGTATCAGGTTCTTGCTTTTCATAATAATAAAGGTCAGATCTATGCTTTTGGAGTTCCATATCTTGTGTATTGATTAGATCTTGCATTGTAGTGAGTATATCTTCATGATCTATGCTGAATAACTGAATATAACCCTAAGGTCGGAATTTGAGAGGCCAACTTGCACATACAAACAATCAAACAGTTAATTCAGTGGTTAGTTAGTGTTCCAAGCAAAAAAATTGGCTTGGGAACATTACACGTACTCCATGTCATCCATATCAAAATCAAGATCAAACTCTGGTGGGTGAGACTCCTCCACCCATTCTGAGGTTGGATCAATATCATCCAACACAATGGGATCTGTATCAGGCCTTCTGTTGAACAAGTGATTGCGCCTTAGTCAAAGGTTGTACTGCACAAAGACAAGACCATTTAACCGTTTTTGTTCCAAACGGTTTTGTCTTCTTCGTGTGAATCCGCTCAAAGACAGATCAATTGCGCTTACACCCAGAAGCACTGGAAGTTTGGCTAAGGACTCGAATTGCAAACTTTTGCAATTGAGCACAATGGCTACCAAATGACTCACACCAATGTGTTGCATAGTGCAAAGACAAAGATAGTTCATTAATGATTAGATTGTGACTATGGCTAAAAAATAAAGTATTTAAACTTTAAACAATTGATCTTAAAAGCTTTGGAATTGCTTACAGTGTTGGTCCACATCTCTTGCAATCTTTGCAAGGATTTTTCCAAAGGTACCCGTGGCTCTAGTGAAAGAACTGATCTCGTGATGTATTTCCAGTTGCTCTGCCTCATGAGGGACTATGTGCTCCAGGCATTTGTACAATCCATCTTTGACCTCCCCAATTTCATCTTCTCCTAACTGAGTTTTGTAATGGTACCTTGGGTTCAAGAAATACCCAGCTGCATGTATAGGGCAATGGAGTTAATTGCTCCATCTATTATCAATGATCGCCCAAATAGACCCATGCTTGGCTACTCTATCTTTGTAGGTTGTCTTTATCTGCAACTTTGCTTGACCCATAGCCTCATAGATGTAACCCATGGCCAATTTTTTCCCATCCACTAACCACAACACCTTAATAAGGGGCTCGCCAATTTTCACAATCTCTGTTGCATTTTTCCAAAAAGTGTTATAGAAAACTTTCTTTCTTGCGTCTTTTCCATCTTGTTTGCGAGCCCATCGAGATTCATTCCATTCATCATTGGAAAACCTTTTTTTCAAGTTTTGTGCTTGGGAAATGAAAGATTGCAACGTGAGGAAGTGAGTTGCAAATCTTGTGATGGTAGGCCTAACAAGTTCCTTTCCCTCGGTGTTTTTCCTCATTAGGTTCAATACCCATAAGTGGTTATAGATGTGTTTTGTAATGCATTTGGCATGCTCTACATTGTTCTTGATGTAATGTCCCCCACCTCTTGATGAAGAGGTATTGAGGAGACACAGTGGCCTAGGCATCCCCACTAGGTCATAGTCTCACACTAAGGGGGAAAGGTCAACTAGGCTGAGGTTATATTCTTAAGTTGACCTGAGAAAAAGGTAAAAAGGAGTAAAAGATAACTCAATGAAAGAATAGAAGCGCTGGAAGAGTTAACCCTAGTAGTTAATCTAACTCAACAGAGAAATAGAAGAAAAAGTATAAATAGAAGGTTGGGGCACACCTATGAGGCATTCTGGATTTTGGTATTTGCTTGTTATTTCTCTTGAGCATACAATTTGGGGGTTTTGCTGTTACAAACCCTTGTGAGCAACTTAGTGGTGAAAGATCCACTCACTTGTTCCAAAGCTTGGTCTCGAGGATGAAAGACTCCACCCACACCATTCTACATTCATCACATATCCATCCATAGCTTCAGGAAGTAACAGGGCCATACTGTTTCAGGAGTTTCCAGCAAGGGCGCATCATCATCTAAAGGAGAGTTCGATCCAGCAGATCAGGAGAGACGTTGGGCATTCCAACACTTGGGTTTTACTTGCATGTGCTCAACCACCACTTTGAGGGTTTCTTTGAAGAGTTATCATCATCAGATCTTCAGCTACAGTTTGGGACGACTTGGAGGCTAGGAGGACGTCCTGTGATTCAGTATTTCTCAGATCTAGGGAGATCTATCCAGAATCTGGATCTGAAACTTCTCCCACGGGTTTTCCATAGCCCGATCTATATTCTGGATTTCAAGGCCTCCTTCATCAAGACCAAGTTATCTAGGGTTCCAGGCATCCAGGAGGGCACGACTTCATTAGAGGATTCAGTATTTGGA
Organism: Picea engelmannii; assembly: GCA_009831015.1. Taxonomy (NCBI): domain Eukaryota; kingdom Viridiplantae; phylum Streptophyta; class Pinopsida; order Pinales; family Pinaceae; genus Picea; species Picea engelmannii. Next base: position 67,225 of record ML830001.1, on the reverse strand, counting down.
GAGGTTGGCCTTAGCATTCCAGCCTGAGACTTCAGGAGGGGGATCCTATCACCCTGATCTATAAGTTGACAGAGTTTGGGCTCATTTGGAGTCTTCCTTCATTAGGGCCAATTTATTGAGGGTTTCAGCCTTCTACTGGAGCGTGGCATCTTCAGTTGGAGGAGTTGGCATCCATACGGCTCAGATCTGTTTGTATTGACCTTCATTTCTTATCCAGACTTTGGAGGCTTGTTTTGTATTAGCGGGAGCATTTTGTAGCAGCTCATATCTATTATCTATTGGGGCCATCTAAGGTTTATTCCAGATCTTCTCTTTCTATTGTATTTGATTCGTACTTCTTATAATAAAGTTCAAATCTATGCTTGTGTTTTCTATATCTTGAATATGTTGTGATCTTGCATATGTTGGATGAATCTTGTATAAACACCATCTAAATAATTGGAACACTGCAATAATCACCTGCACATCAAACACATCAGTAATAGTTAGTGATTCCAAGCAAAAAATTGGCTTGGGATCATTACAGTGGTATTAGAGCTTTGATCCTCCAAACCTGTGGAGGGATCAACGCATGCAGAGGTACAATGGAATCTTTATGGGTAGAAGGAAGAAACCAAGCAGTGAAACAGAGGCCGAAATGGAAGGGTCAGGGGATGACCGTGAGCCTCAAGGCTTGGTCTTCTTGGCAGCCGAATTTGACAAGTTCCAGCAGACCATAAATCTCACAGAGGGCAAATTGGTCCACCATTTATAGGAGAACCAGGAAACCAACCTAAGGGGACAGGCCGAAATCTCTGAAACCTTGAAGAAGGTTGACGAGAATCCGAGGAAGATTGACGAGAACCAATCCCGGATAACCGATCTTTTGATGCAAATGACTCATCAAGGAAAGGACCCTGAGACGTATGGGAATAAGGTGGCTAGTGGATCCGGTGGATTCCATGGTGAGATCAGGTATAACCCAGAGAAAGCTCCCAGATCCGAAGGGAGTCAGGGAGGAGGCAAGTCCAATGGGAAGATGGGAAGCAGGGCCAACCCTAGGCCATACATGCCCACATTCACAGATGAGCAAGGGCAACAGGAACAGGTGGATGATTTTGTTGAACAAATGGCGAGATGTACCAAGGAGTACTACAGTTTGGATATGACGATTCAAAAGCAGATGTCCTTGGATCAGTATTGCCAACTCAAGTTCAGAAATAAGCCTAGACCGAACCATAGGGGCGGCTTTGAGTTTGAACGAAGAGCAGTGAAGATAGAGATTCCGTACTTTGATGGTACGGCCAAGATGACAGCACAAGCATGGGTGCAAAAGCTGGATACCTACCTGCAGCTTAACCCCATGAGGGAGATGGAAGCCATCAAGTTTTCCACTATGTACTTGGACGGCAAGGCTCATGATTGGTGGTAAAATGGACTCACCACATTAGGTCACAATCAAATAGTATCCTACCCAGAATTTACTCAGAGGCTCATTGATAGGTTTGATTAGGGGGATCCTAAGCTACACTTCCGGGAGCTCACACAACTCAAGCAAACTGGCATGGTTGAGGTGTATATTGAAGAATTTCAGAGGTTGGCAGTGATGGTGCAAGACATTTCTCCAACCAGACTCATGATGCTCTTCACTGAGGGGTTGATGGAACCCTTGAAGGGTTGGGTAAAGGCTTTCAAGCCTACTAACCTACAGGAGGCTATTTGGAAGACAAGGGATCTGGGGCCAGCTGCTAAGCCAAAATTCATACCCAGACCACCTCTTAACAATGGTGGAAGAGATCAAAGGCATCCAATGAACCAGGGAGGACGTGACCCAAGGGGTTTTGACAGGGGTCGTGGCAGAGTGGATGAGAACACCAGGAGGGAGTTGAGAAGGAAGCAACTTTTCTTCACCTGCAAAGAACCATGGAACCCAGCACACAAATGCATGGGCCGTGGTCAAGTGCACTACATAGAGGTCACTTCTGACAACGAGGAGGAGGAGGAGATCGGATATATACAGAACATTGAGGCCGAAACTATTGAGGCAGTAGAAGAAGAGATCACAGGACAGGCAGGACAGGACTGTATGGATACCTTAGCATCTATCTGTGGAGTACCCAAGTATAACACCTTCCGGATGAGGGGAGTCTTGCAGGGACAGAAGGTATCGGTTCTGATTGATGGGGGAGCCTCTCATAACTTCATTGATTCAGCATTGCTGAAAAGGAGGCACATACCCACAGTAAAGTTTGAAGGGTTCAAGGTGGAGGTAGCAGGTGGAAGTACTATGCCTTGTGACAAATACATCCCTGGCATGAAGCTTACCTTGGGTAGGCATGAGCTGGTACAGGACGTTTATGTTATGGACCTTCCGGATACCAACATCATCCTTGGTGTTCAGTGGCTAAGCACGTTGGGTCCTATCACCACCAATTACAAGACCATGGAGATGTCATTCACAGAGGAGGGTGGACGAAAGATAGTGCTCCGGGGCATGACAGGGAATGCTGCAAAGGTGGTCACGACCAAGAGGATGGAGGCCATCTTCCGAAGAGATGAGATAGTGTACGCAGCATAATGCAGGATTTCAACACGTGTGGATGAGTAGGGCAAGGTTCACTACACCCCAGAGATCAAAGAAATCCTTGACAAGCACCACAAGGTGTTTGGACCGATTCCCCCAGGGGTACCACCAAACAGGGGGTTTGAGCACATTGTTGAGCTAGAGGAAGGAGCCAAACCAGTCATTACCACACCATACAGACATCCAAAGAAGTACAAAGATGAGATAGAGAAGGCCATCAAGGAACTTTTGGACATGGGGTACATCAGACCAAGCACTAGCCCTTTTGCTTCTTCAGTAGTGCTGGTGAAGAAGAAAGATGGCACTATGAGGATGTGCATTGACTTCAGGGCCTTGAATAAAAAGACCATCAAAAACAGGTACCCGATACCAAGGATTGATGAGCTGCTAGACGAGTTGCATGGAGCGGTCTACTTCACAAAGATTGGCCTTCGTTTTGGCTATCATCAGATCAAGATGAGGGAGGAAGACATCTCAAAAACAACCTTCAGATGTCATTACGACCACTATGAGTTTTTGGTGATGCCCTTTGGGTTAACCAACGCCCTAGCTACGTTCCAATCTTGTATGAACCTTGTGTTCAACAGGCAGTTGAGGAAGCATTTGCTGGTATTTTTTGATGACTTGCTCATTTCTAGCAAGACGTGGGAGGAGCATCTCAGACATGTGGATCAGATTTTGACAATCATGGAGGAACAATCACTATATGCTAAGGAGTCCAAATGTGAGTTTGGAATGACAGAAGTGCTTTACTTGGGGCACATCATTGGAGCAAAAGGGGTACAGGTACATCAGGAGAAGATTAAAGCCATCATGGAATGGCCTACTCCTAAGACACTCATAGAATTGAGAGGATTTCTGGGCATGTGCACGTACTACAGGAAATTTGTCGAGGGATTTTCTCAACTGTGTGCACCTTTGATTGATTTGACTAAGAAAGGAGCCTTCAAGTGGAATGAGGAGGCTCAAATGACGATGGACAAGATGAAGAGGGTAATGAGTACGTGCCCAGTCTTGGCTCTTCCAGATTTCAGCCTACCTTTTACCTTGGAGTGTGATGCCTCAAGAGAAGGGATAGGGGCCATACTGATGTAGAATAAGCATCCTCTTGCCTATGAGAGTCGAAAACTCAGGGGTCTCGAGCTACTCTACAACATTTATGACAAAGAAATGCTGGCTATCATGCACACACTAGCCAAATTCTAGCAATACTTGGTAGGTGCATGGTTTGTGGTCAAGTCAGATCATAACAGTCTCAAATACCTATTGGAGCAGAAGGACTTGAATGAGAGACAACAGAAATGGGTAAGCAGAATACAGGCCTACGACTTTGACATTGAATTTGTCAAAGGGAAGAACAATGTGGTGGCTGATGCATTATCCAGGAGGCCATCCATCTTTGCCATGATAGGGGTATCAATTGACTGGAAAGACCATCTGGTGGTGGAATATGCAAAGGATCAGTTCGCGTGTCAGCTATTGGATGCGCAGGTACAAGATGATAATTTCAGGATTATAAATGACCTCATCTATTACAAGGACCGCACCTTTTTGGTTCCTGGATCGGCCTTCAAGGCCAAGGTATTACAGGCATACCATGACTCACCGATGGCAGGACACCAGGGGATCAACAAGACGTACAGGCAGGGGAGGGAAAGGTTCTCGTGGAAGGGCCTCAAGGAGGATGTGATAAAGCACGTCAAGGAGTGTACTACATGCCAGGAGAACAAGGATGAGCACACGCACCCAGCAGGACTACTACAACCGTTACCCATTCTGGAGCACAAATGGGAAAGCATATCCATGGATTTCATCACTGGGTTGCCAAAGACACAAGGGAAGGATTACATTTTTGTAGTAGTGGACAGGTTCACGAAGTTTGCACACTTCCTCTTTATAGCTACTGACTTCAGTGCAACACAGGTGGCCGAATTGTTTTTTAGAGAGATTTTCAGGTTGCACGGCCTACCTAAGACCATTGTTAGTGACAGGGATAGCAGTTTCATGAGTACATTTTGGTAGGAGTTATTCAGATTGGTTGGTACGGCCTTGACCCCTAGTACCAACTATCATCCTCAGACGGATGGACAGATCGAGATAGTCAACAAGTGGGTGGAAGGCTACCTCAGAAATTATGTGGCAGGGCAACAGAAAGCGTGGTCCAGATGATTGCACTTGGGAGAGTATTGCTACAACACCACCCAGCATACATCCATAGGCATGTCACCGTTCAAGGCCTTGTATAGCTATGATCCTTTATCTTTTGTGGAGATTGCTTTCGGTGACAGCCGGGTGCCCATGGTGCAGGATTGGATACAACAGAGCCAAGACATTCTCAGGGCGCTGAAGGATCATCTACAGAGAGCACAGAACCAACAAAAGGTCCAAGTAGACAAGCACAGGGTTGATTGTACTTTTGAGGTTGGTGACTTAGTCTATCTAAGGCTTCAACTATACAGGCAGGCTTCCATATAAAGAAGCAGAGCAGAGAAGCTACAACCACGTTTCTTTGGACCCTACAGAGTCAGTAGGAAGATAGGGGCCGTAGCTTATGAGGTGGAGCTTCCACAGGGTAGCAGAATACACAACGTCTTCCATGTCTCCTGCCTTAAGAAAGCCATAGGCCAACACATCACACCCCTTGAGGTACTACCCCCCATGGATGAAGAGGGACAACTTGTTTTGATTCCAGAGGAGATATTGAAGGTCCGAGAGAAGAGGCTCAGGAACAGAAGCATCAAGGAGTACCTGATCAGATGGAAGGATCTACCCATTGAGGACGCCACATGGGAAAATGAACAAGTGGTGAGAGAAACAGGTTTGGAATTGCTTGAGGACAACCAATTTTTAGCAGGGGAGACTGTAATGTCCCCCACCTCTTGATGAAGAGGTATTGAGGAGACACAGTGGCCTAGGCATCCCCACTAGGCCATAGTCTCACACTAAGGGGGAAAGGTCAACTAGGCTGAGGTTATATTCTTAAGTTGACCTGAGAAAAAGGTAAAAAGGAGTAAAAGATAACTCAATGAAAGAATAGAAGCGCTGGAAGAGTTAACCCTGGGAGTTAATCTAACTCAACAGAGAAATAGAAGAAAAAGTATAAATAGAAGGCTGGGGCGCACCTATGAGGCATTTTGGATTTTAGTATTTGCTTGTTATTACTCTTGAGCATACAGTTTGGGGGTTTTCCTGTTACAAACCCTTATGAGCAACTCAGTGGTAAAAGATCCACTCACTTGTTCCAAAGCTTGGTCTCGGGGATAAAAGACTCCACCCACACCATTCTACACTCATCACATATCCATCCATAGCTTCAGGAAGTAACAGGGCCGTATTGTTTCAGGAGTTTCCAGCAAGGGCGCATCATCATCTAAAGGAGAGTTCGATCCAGCGAATCAGGAGAGACGTTGGGCATTCAAACACTTGGGTTTTACTTGCAGGTGCTCAACCATCACTTTGAGGGTTTCTTTGAAGAGTTATCATCATCAGATCTTCAGCTACAGTTTGGGACGACTTGGAGGCTAGGAGGACGTCCTGTGATTTAGTATTTCTCAGATCTAGGGAGATCTATCCAGAATCTGGATCTGAAACTTCTCCCACGGGTTTTCCATAGCCCGATCTATATTCCTGGAGAGTTTCAGAGCATTTGGAGGCCTCCTTCATTAGGGCCGAGTTATCTAGGGTTCCAGGCATCCAGGAGGGCGCAACTTCATTAGAGGATTCAATATTTGTAGAGGTTGGCCTTAGCATTTCAGCCTGAGACTTCAGGAGGGGGATCCTATCACCCTGATCTATCAGTTGGCAGAGTTTGGGCTCATTTGGAGTCTTCCTTCATCAGGGCCGATTTATTGAGGGTTTCAGCCTTCTATTGGAGCGTGGCATCTTCAGCTGGAGGAGTTGGCGTCCATACGGCTTAGATCTGTTTGTATTGACCTTCATTTCTTATCCAACCTTTGGAGGCTTGTTTTGCATTAGCGGGAGCATTTTGTAGTAGCTCATATCTATTATCTATTGGGGCCATCTGAGGTTTATTCCAAATCTGCTCTTTCTATTGTATCTGATTCGTACTTCTTATAATAAAGGTCAGATCTATGCTTGTGTTTTCTATATCTTGAATATGTTGTGATCTTGCATATGTTGGATGAATCTTGTATAAACACCATCTAAAGAGCTGGAACACTGCAATAATCACCTGTACATCAAACACGTCAGTGGTAGTTAGTGATTCCAAGCAAAAAATTGGCTTGGGATCATTACACTTGATCCATTCCTGTTTGCCTATGTCCTCAAGCATGAGGTCTATGCAATATGAAGTACATGGGGTCCAAAATATGGTCCTGTATTTAGCTTCTAACATTTTACCAACAAGAACATAGTTAGACGCATTATCGATGATGATCTGAACAACATTTTCCATCCCCACTGATATAACAATCTCATCCAATAGCTGAAATAACATGTTTGCATCTTTCAACTTATCAGAAGCATCAACAGATTTCAAAAACATGGTTCCTTGAGGGCACGAGACAAGGAAATTTATTATTGTATGGTTCCTTCCATCAGTCCATCCATCTGACATGATGGTACAACATGTTATGGTCCATGAATCTCTAAAATCCTTCAAGTATTCCTGTATGGATGAAACTTCTTTTTGCGAAAGATATCCTCTCAAGTCATGCAAACTAGGGCCTTCGAAGCCCTTTCCTGCAGAAGCAACAACATCCCACATAGGCTGGTAATAAGGAGAGAGAACAACATTGAAGGGGATATTTGCATCAAAGTTTCAAACCACCATCTAGTTAGGTATTCAAAAGCAACATCTTTATATTGCTTCTTGCAATGGGTATCTAAGGTGGGTTGAGTTTGACTTGGTTGAGAGGCACTAGTAGGATTGGAGGAAGGTGTAAAATAACTTTTAATGTTCTTTTTTTTTAGGTTGCCTATCCAGAGGGGGAGGAACATAATGGGAGGGGTATATAACATTGGTAGATGGGATAGAGGAAGAGCGTTCAAATTTAAATTCAAAACCAACATTTGCTCTCATTTTAACAAGTTGCCTCTTCTTCTCCATTTCATCATTTATCTCCTTTTGCTTAGACTTGTCTTCCTCAAAATTTTCAAACTAACTTTGCAACTCCAATCTAATCTGTCCAATCTCTTCCAAAGGTGCCTTGCATGGTTTAACTTAGTCTCTTAAAGCGACCAAGTGTTGTTTCAGCCTATGAATCCCTCCCCCATTTATGTGTTTCTTGTAGTGTTTGCAATACATCTCATTATCAACATCACAATGGATCATTACAGGGTCTTTCACTCTTGGGGCCATGCCACATGGTAAAATTGAAATGGCAACAAATCTACAAATATGCAACAATGAAAATCCTCTCTTAAATTTTAATATTCAAAATTTATACTATATAGTTATACATACTACATAGTAAAACTGCAGTTTTGAAACCCGTCTGCACTTTTTGTATTTGCAGCAGTATATACTTTGTTTTTTTCTCTCATAATTCATTAGATAATAGATTTGAAATCTATCTTTAGTATTTCCTTTCAAGTTTCAAGTTTCAAATTTGTATTTTGCATATATATTATATAGCAGTTTGTAACTTTGTATGTACTACATACAAAGTTACAAACTGCTATATAATATATATGCAAAACACAATTTTTTTGTTTGTTGGCTATACTATCCCTGACCTGCGGGACTAGCTTGTAGCTGAGATGTCACGACCCAGGGGCATCTAAGCTGTCAAAATCACCCGGGGATCACAATTGGCCTGGACCGCACCAGCCCTTAACATGAATGGATTTGAGGTGCCCTTAGGGGTTTCGAACCAATGACTTTCACTTACGGAGTGCCTTAACAACGCACTCCCTCACTGACTGCTCTAGACCTCGGGGACTATGCAAAATACAAATTTGAAACTTGAAACTTGAAAGGAAATACTAAAGGCATACAAAGTTACAAACTACTATATAATATATATGCAAAATCAATGTTGCCAAATCATGGAGCGGAGCGAGAGTGTCATTTTTGAAAAATCTCCGAAGCAGGAGCATCTCAAGAGCGTATGTTAGTTATATATATATATATATATATATATATATATATATATATATATATATATATATATATATATATATATATTGTGTTTATATAAAAAAAAACATGCAGAAAGACAAATTAGGTGCAGAATATATGAAACCATGCATATTTGTACATTAAAATAGATAGAAATGGCATCCATAGTACATCATTGATTAATCATTCGAGCATCAACCATCTAGATTCTAGCAATTACAAACTTACAAAGCAACATACAAAATTTTAAGCCATATAATAGAAACTAGACCATTAACTTATGGAATGAAATCAGTTATCCATAATCCGACAACTCTTAACAATAAGATGAGTCATGACCAAATAGTTATGTTTACAAAATAGGCCATCTACACTGAAGTATGAAGACTGAGAGGTCCAAAACAATAAAGTTTAAGATTTAAACTTAGCTAGTTGCTAAATACTATGAATCTATCATCTATAGACTATGACATATAAAGTAATGAAAAAGGAGAAACATCAAACAACTATCCCATCCTCCTTCCACCACCACGATTGTTGCGTGGGCCTCCTCGTGGTGGTAGTGGAGCCTCCTGAGAAGGAGAAACTGTGCAGAAGGTGATGTAGACTTCCACGGTGGAAGTGAAGATGAATCCCCTAGTGTTGTACCTGGAGTCCTGGACATGGGGACCATGGAAGTGGATGGGGGTGGCTTCTCAACATGATCATCATCATCCAAAAGAGAATTCTCCAATTTTTCTAAAAGCAATACTCCATCCTCCAAATTATCCTCCTTTGGATTTTTGTCCCAACACTTCAAGTTTCTATCCATCTTCGCCTCCTCACAGTAATGGGACAACAATCACAAGTTGTCATGAACATAAACCAAGCTCTCTGACTGGTTTACATTCAACCTGTTTCTTTTGACGCTATGGATGAAACTGTAGGTGCTCCAACACCTCTCTGCAAAAGAAGTGTTCACCACTTGTGAAAGCACTCGTGTTTCCAAACGTTGCGGCTGTGGGGCAACATCGCCATGCATGTTCCACCACTCGAGTGAATTCAAATTCCCTTGATCTCAAATTGCAGGGTTCATCCCAAAGGCACCATGGCTAAGGATGTACTGGCTCAATTGTCTCCGTATGATGTCACACTCCTCCTCGTCCGGGACCATTTTTTCTAATGCTGTCATATAACCATTTTGAAGCTCTTGATCTTGGTGTGGTATTTTCTTGGACCCACCACCAGCTGTTGGTGATGAAAGCCATGATACATGATAGCGTTTGTTGAAATAATGTAACTGCAAAGTGTATTCTAATTATTATTGTTGTATTATTCATTAGATCAATTCCCTATTGTGGATTGATCATGTCGACTATTGTAAAAGACCAAATCCCCTTTTGCGGATTGGTCAAAACACAATTGTAATAGGCAGAATAAGAAGTCGGCCCCAGAATATATTAAAGGTGGTTATAACCACCCAGAAGAAGAAGTCGGCCTTGCCAATGAAAAGACACCTCCGTCCACACGTGCCAGAGTTGTATAAATAAGGAGGGTAGCGCCTCATTTAGATACACACTCACTTGTTCATTGAGAGACAAGTTTCGGAGTTGCAGTTGGAGAAGAGAGAGAGAGAGAGAGAGAGGTGCATTCTTGGGAGAGGACTTTCTGTATTTGTTTGAGTTATCTCTTGGCATTGTATTGGATATCTATAATAAGGAAGTTTTGTTGGGTTTTCTCCCCCATGAGGGTTTCCTAGGATAAATGATGTGTCTCTTATGATTGTGTATTTCTCAGTGATCCTATCTTATGCTATAGTTATCTAGTGAAATGCAAAGAACTCTAATAATAACTTAAACCTTAACATGGTCTCAGAGCTAAGCTGAAGAGAGAATCTTTCACAAGAGAAAGTGAAAAACATCATTGTTGTCGTACATGCAAATTAGGGTTTTTTATTGAAGAAGTAGTTCAGCCCCAAAACCATCTAGAAAAGTGTGCCCTTCTGCAAGGATCACTTTGGCATCCTCAACGCAACTTTTCAGTGGCTAGATCTCCCGGAAAGTGAAACCCTAGTTTTCACTAGGTACCAGAAAACCAGAAGTACCAGAAAACCAAAAGCACCAGTCCAGAAATTCGCTGGTCAAGTTTCAAGGGATAAAAGTTGGATTTTCAGAAATCTGACTGCACCATCTTATTCGCCTTAGCTCAACGCATCTATCCCCTGGATCAGAATTTCAAAATTCGAAGTTTGAAAAATTAGGGTTTCCTCATAAAACCCTAAGTTGCAGTTGCAGTTGCAGTCTCAGAACCAGTTGCAGTATCAATTGCAGTTGCAGCCGTAGTACCAGTTGCAGTCACCCTTGAAGTTCTTAAGAGTTGGTGATCACTTTCTCTTTTCTTGAGTTAGCTTTGAACATAAATTGAAGAAAGAAGGCGTCCTAGGCCTAATTCATTTTACACCTAGGGTTTGCTTCTAGGGTTTTGAAAAGCCTTGTCTTTAAACAACACTTTTCAGCCATAGGTTTGTGTTCATTTGCTAGCCGTTTTGCCAAAAGAGTCTTAAGGAAAGAAGAAGGAGCATTAGGCCTAGCCTTAGCTACACCTAAATAAGCCTTCTCTTCTTAGGGTTTTTGATTTGATGGCCCTGCCATAGCAGCACCATCAAACCCTAACCCTCTTGTCCTTAAGTTTAGATCTCTCCAAGCCATTAGCTTCTCTCCATTTGACTCCATTAACCCAAGGCACTAGTCTAGAAGTATAACCTTGAGCTTGTTTGTGCTTA
>ML830001.1:0-14782 GCA_009831015.1 Picea engelmannii | reverse complement strand
TTCATGATCTTTCCTTTCACAATATCCAACACTTTATTCTTAGCAAGGATGAGGTCAATCCTTGTCTTCCATGCTCTGAAGTTAGAGGCTCCATCTAGCTTGTTCTCAGACTTCATAGAGTTCGTCATGGCTTGCTTGACTTGGTCAAACCCTAGATTTGACCAGAAATCCAAACTTCACGTCTTGGCCTTCTGAGAGTACCAGGAGATGCGCTGGGCTAGGGCGCACTGATCTATCCAGAGATTAGGTCAATCTCGTCACTTAAGGTGCCTCGACAAGAGGTTTAGGGTTTCTGCAACTGCTTCTGCTACTAACCCTAGCTGCAGTGCTTTTGGAAACTGCTCATGCTAGTAACCCTAGCGGCAGTTCCTCAACGAGCTCAATGTCTAGCGGCTATGTTTCCTTCCAGCGTTTTAGGCTGACTAAAGGGGTGTGGGTCCATAATCTGTTAGAATATAGAAGATGGTGTGCTTGTTTTACCATTGACGATACCTTCGTCACCCAACCATAGGCCGAAGCCTCCCTCCAAGCACCTTAACCTTGACTGAGAATTCCTCCGAAAGAAAACCCTAGGCTAGATAGCCAAACAAAGGGTAGTGCACCTCTCTCCAAGGATAGCGCAACACAAAAGACTGATCAGATAGTCCCAAACCCTAGCCAAGAGATATTCAAGCCAATACTGAAAACTTGCTGCTGCTGCAGTTGCACCAGCAGCTCTCCTCCAAACCTTCGCACAAGACTGCAACTGCAGTGCGCACCAAACTGGGAACTACAATTCTGAGATGTCACAAATGAGAACTGGCGCCCTGTATTTATAGTGGTTCTGCCAGTTTTGATGGGGCCGACTTCTCCTTCTGGATAAGTGTCTGTTCAGTATATTATTATTATTTCTGGTCAACTTCTTCTCTTGGAGGCTAATAACCTAATATAAATTATCTTCTTGAGCCAACAAGGCTTCTAGGGTTATTAACCAACTCATTAGGGTTTCTCTTGCTTCCCGGAGTCTTCTATTCTCGTCAGGTTCACACGTGGAGGTAAATACCTCCCGCAGCTACCATAATATTAACACGTTGACTAGCTAACATATTGTTGATAACCTGCATGAAAGTTGCCTCTAGATCTACGAGGGCCTTGCCATTGCCCTCTGGTCACTCATATCTGTCTCCTAGCATCCTCTCTGCCTCGCGCTCAGCCTCACGCTCTGCCCTTCTCTGTGTGCCTCTTCCTATTCCTCTGAGCTAGGAGGAAAAGGGGGAAAATCAGGCCTATGCCTTCTTTCCTAATGCCTGTTGTAAGTGACATATTCGTCACCTATGTGTTCACGGCCCTCTGGGTCTTCTGTTGCACATATTGTCTTTAGTCACAGGTTGGCAGGACTAAAGCTCTGATACCACTGTAATGTTCCTGACTTGGCTAGTCTAGGAAACGCTGCTAATGTGTGTCTAGGATCAAAGGTTTACAGCATATAAATGATCATACAAATAATAAACGTGACAAAGGACTGCAAAGTTTGTATTATGATATCTCTGTGGATTACAAAATGGTCGAATGCAGCTGAATAAACTGACAATACTCGACTAGATCAACAGACAAAGGATCTTAGCCAGAATACAAATAAACAACTGCGGTTGAATAAAATAACAACACTCGGCTATATCAAAAGACAAAAGGATCTTAGCCGGAATACAAATAAGCAACTAAAAGATAATGCCCGAAATATGGGAGCACTGTGGAATCAATGAAGAATGATGGAAGACCTGGATGATCTTCCCAGTGACTAGGGTGTGTCTTTCAACACTGAAATCAGCCAACTGGTGTCTTCCTCCTGGAATACACTGAACTGTCTCTCCTGAGATGCGCCTCTTCAAGTCATAATCTGCATAATGATGAATTAGGTCGCTGACCCTTCCTTTATAGCTTTCCAAAACCCTAAATCATGCTGAAACCCTAATTCACTATTGACTTCCAAAACCCTAAATCACTGCTGAAACCCTAATTCACTGTTGACTTCTATTTTTAGCTCATAATGACTTAAAAGAATTTTTGACCCTTTTTAGCTCAATGTCACTTTCCGAATATAACACCTCTGACTGGAGTGACCTCTAGTAACCTTGTTTACCCCTCTTTGGTCCTGGCTATAGTCTAATAGGGCGGTTTAGACCATTAAGCCTCCTCTCTGGAGCTCCTATTTGGAAAGGGACATTACCATGATGCAATTGTTAAATGTATACATGCTTTCTGGAACATAGAAGCATTGTTTTAGATGAAGAAACACTACCAACGAACAAGTGTTTAAGACATTCTATGGGTGTAAATGACACATGAATCCAAAAAAGAAGATTCCACTAGTAGAGATGGTAGTAAACAAATTATAGTTGAGAAGAATGATGAACAACCAATGCATCAAGCATTGAATATAGTGCAAGAAAGCACAAAGGATATTGAGAATGTTTTGTAGTGTAAGATGATGGGGATTAATATTGTGTATTTTGTAGCGTGGGGCATCGGATTGAGGTATTTACATGACCAAATTATGAAGGATTCAAAGAGTAAAGAGAAGGGTTTCGAAAGTGGAGTGCAGAATAGCAAGTGGTACAATGTTAGGAGTAAAAGAATTATAATAGGATGAATAATAACATTACCGAACACATGCAAGTAGTGCATTTGTAGGTTGTTACCCCCCCATGCCTAGGGTTAACTAGAGGAGATCATGTCTTGTGGCCCACAATGGAGAGCATGATCTGGACCATGATGATGATCAACATGTCCACAGATGGCAGCCTAGAAGCCCCTCTCATTCACCTTTGCAGCTACAGGTCAACCAAGGCTCATCACATCCAAGCAACCTAGAGTATGGTAGATGGTAAGCCATCATCACCATGAGGTATGTTAGTCCTTTCATGCAAAGTGTTGTGCTTAATTCGTTGGGCATGTGGATGAGTATCTTTGGTTGAAGTTGGATAATGGATCATTGGTTTGGGAAATTGTGTCAGTTGCCTTGTTTCACCTTGGTGGTCAGCTTCTATGCCCTAGTCTTGTGTTGTCACTGCCCAGGGAAAAGGGGTACTACTAGGGGGGCCTCACAAGGGTAACGTTCTGTTCCCCACCATACTTAACACTTTCCATCCTAGAGCCTCTCATAGTGTACTAAACTTCAGTAATGGGTCATTGTCCATTCTCTAATGAGAAGAGGGGCTGAAAACCCAGAGGTTGATTGCAGCTGCTAATAAAGGAATAAGAAAATGATGCTAAAGAAAGAAAGGGAATGATAGCAAAGGGCTAACAAAAGCCAGTCCAAACTCGAGCTCTACCCTTTTAGTGCTCACCCCGGTCCCAAATAGCAATGTTATAGCTTGAAAGTTGAAACCTTATAAAAGGGGATTTGCAAATATGATAAATCAGACTAGTAAGATGGTTGAATAAGAGGGATTGGAAAAAATAGCGCCTAGGAATGAGGTAATTCAAGAGAAATCACACCCTCCACAAAAGCGCTCATAGAAATGGATTAAATGACAACATAAGCCATGAAGCCTTGAAACCATATCACTATCACACTTATTCTTGAAGGGTTTCTTTATTTCCTACTTCCCCTCGAACCTATCCCTCTACCTGGGTAATTTTATTTCTTGTCTAGGTGGCACACCTAATAGGGTTGGATGAAGGCCCTCCCATACTTAAACTTGTCAACTCACATGGGATCCTAGGCTGGTGTGACACTTGAAGGGGATACTGAGGTGAATTGTCTTTCATGGCTTATATCTTTAGTTACAACTTACTTTGCATGCTTTAAGGACTAATGTTTCTTATGAACCTTGGCTAACCATGGTTTATACTTTGATTTGTCTTGGATGACCCTGACATGGTTCTTTGAGGGACGTCCTGGGCTTGTACCCAGAAAATTGTGCCTTTATTGCAGGACCTTGGCACGTGTGATGAAGAGCAATGGGTCATCCAATGACTCACCACCCTCAAACATCAACTCTCACATCCTTTGAACCTTGAACGATGGACAGATGGGCATGGTATGAGCAGATCCAGTCATGATGGCACACAAATGGGTTGGAAGCCCATAGGATGGGAAGAACACCCCAGAGCTTATTTTTTACCAGGATTAGGGACATTGCAGTGGAAAACAGTCAGAGACATGGAAGAGGCGAGATGCAACTCCCTAGGGCCTAGATACAACACCTGGATCTTGGATGCTAGCCCTATTTTGGTGATGACATTACCTTCTAGGGTATGACCCAGAAAGGGTTTGGTGACTTTTTGGGGTATTGGTGATGCATGACATGACCTTCAGTGAGGAGAGACATCACTTGCTCCCACCTTGCTTCGGATTGATGCCATGTAGCCTTTGGAGACCCCTTCCTTTTCTAAGGAGTCTTGACGTCTCACACATGAGCTATTATGATGTATTTTTCACTTTTTGCATCTTGTAAAGGTTAAATGAGGGGTCGGCCCCACTTAATTTGAACATTTGTTATGTTATGTGGACAAATGAGGAGCGCTAGCCTCATATAAGAAGGCTAACGCTACCTCTTTTCATTTGATCATGTTTCTCTCACCATTGTGAGACTACTGAAATTTTTGGCCCTTAAGGGTTACTAGTCTTTCTCTCTCATGCGCTATGCGTGGAATGGATCTCCTGTGGATGGTTGGCTGATTTTGGATGGATATTTCTGCAATTAGGGTTAAATTCTCTTGGTTTCTTGGATGAAGCAAGTAAATTTCTGCAATTCTTTGTTATGCTATTGGTGTTTATGGTGAAATTGTTATTTTGTTGCAAGAAGTCTTGTTTATTGAAACCCTAAGAGAGGAACATAAGTGCTTCTTCCTCTCACAAGGTTATATTTGTCTAGAATTAGCTAATTGTCCTTGCTAGGCTTAGAACCCTAAAGCACTAAAGTCCTAGCACTTTAGGATTTTAGCCCTAGACATTTGATCTTTGACCTAGTTGAAGCTACAAGAAGGGAGAAACGATATCTAGGACCCAAATGTGCTTGCACCCAAGACTTCCTCCTCCTCAAGATCTAAAGCCTAAGGCCCAAATGTGCTTGCACCTTAGGGTTTAGATCCTACCTCTTGGTTTCAAGTAGATCAACCTTCAAGCTTGGATGCATTGGAGACTCCATAGCCCTAGAAAGACACTAATCTTGAAGCAACTCTTTTGGTGAATTGATTGATAAAACATCTCTCTAAAAACTCTCAAGCATTCTACTAATTACACTAACTCTAACCTTAGCAAACTCACTATATTTCTTGTTGTTGTTATAAAAGTTTGATACAACCATCTAAAATTACGTTAATTTGCTGCATACACTCATCTAAAGGTGGATTAACTCACTGTTGACCACCTATTTCAACTAGGGGGTCAACTCCATGTACCATGAAGATATGCACCTGATGGTGCTACAAAGTTGAAGACTTGTTGGTTCTACAAGGCAATTTTGGTCTCAGCACTTAATTTTGTAATTGAAATTTCCGCTCCCCTACATGGGATAATAATATAATGGGTTTGCATGGATCATAGTTTAGCTTAGTTGCCTAGGACTTTATCATTAGAGAAGTCCTTTCATCGAGTGTTGTTTTAACTTCGGGTAATTAATTTGGCCTAACCAGCCTTTTTAATTTCCCTTGAGTTTTTCACTCCCACAATAATCCTCCAAAGTGGTGAAAGGCGTTCTAATGGTTGAGCCCTATGGTGACTCATGTCTACGAATATTGTAAATGACGATGCTAGACATCTCCTAGAGTCTTGCAGAATTTCGCCGAGTCTAAAGTTTTTTTTTTAGTTTTTTAAAATTACCTAGTTAATGGTAATTTTAATTAATTTTGATGTAAAAATATAAAAACTAAGTCCTTGGGGATTTTGATAGGGGTATTTGTGCTCAAAAGAAATGGAATGAGACCCCCTACACCCTTGGACCAAGTTTCAGCTCAATTGGACAAGTTTTGCTAGGTGTTTGTCCATGAGTCCAAGTCAATCTAAAACAACAATTTAATTGCTTGGTTCGACAAAGTCAAAAATGTCAAATAATTGTAAAATGACAAAAATGGTTAGAGAAAGAGTGGGATAAGATGTTTGAACCTTCTCCTAAGCTACCCAAACCCCTTTCTTAACCTTATTTCACCCCGTCCACTTAGCCATCACCTCATTAAGTCATCCCCCCAAGGGAAATTGTGCCCCCCTTGAGGGAAAAAGCATGAAAAGTAAAAAATTAAAGGGGGAAGCTTCCTCCCTCCCTAAGTGTGCCCCCCTTGTCTAATTTTATGTTTGACTTTATCAAAAAGGTGCCAACTCACACCCCACTCATATGCTAAAACCCTAAAACCTCCAAAACCCTAAATAATGCGCCCCCCTCCTTGAGATGCTCAATGTTTCTTAAAGATTGACACTTGGAAAGCATCCAAGAGGGGTAGCTCTTGCTTCCCAAGTATAAATAAAGGCCCTCCCCTCCTCATTTCTCATCTATTCTTTGTCTATTGTTATTATGCTCAAATTTCTCCCATCTCTCCCATTCTCTTCTCTTTCTCATTCTTGCTCTAGTTTTTGGTGAGAAGCTTGTTGCAAGTATTTGCAGCAATCTTTTCCATTATCAATAAAGAAAGCTTTGGAGGACAATGGTGTGTTAAGAGTCTTCTTGGTGCATCTATGATTTGAGGTGATATTGCTTGGTTTTTCATTTGTGTAAACATTCTTTTAGATCCAGAGTAGAGATACAAAGAAAGTATTTTTCTTGGGTAGATTTGCAATAGTATTATTGTAGATCTAAGTGAGTAGATTTTAGATTTACAAAGTATTTTGTTTCCTCTATAATATATCTACTCACCCTCGCTCTATTTTTGTAGTTTGCTCACAAATATTTGCAGGTCACTTCAAGGGTTTGAAAGGCTTGTTTCAGATTTGGAAACTTGCCTTTCTCATCCATTTTGAGCCTCTAAAGTTTTTTCATTCTATTTCTTTTCATTTCCATTGAGTTTTTGAGTATTCTAACACTTAGAATAGGTCATTTAAATCATTATACTTGCTGATTTTTTCTGCAAGCGTTTCAATTTCAAGCTACTTTCATGCATTTTTATTGAGCATTTGTGGATGGTTAAACTAGCAAGCTAAAAGTTGCGCATCTTTTGCCCGTGGAGGCTTGTTTCATGCTTTGTCTTTGTCCATCTAAAGTTGCACACTAGCCCTTGGAGGATCTTTTGGTTGATCCTTCATCTATCTTTGAGTTGTGTATTGGAGCCATTGCATAACCCCTTGAAGTTGCGCATCTTGTGGAGGCACTTCATTGTTTTGGTTTGTTGAATTGTTGTGTTGTGGTGAATGTTATCTTGAGTAATATTTTCCTTCCCTGCACAATCAAATCAAGTTAGTTCATGATTGCTTCAAGTCAGATCTAGTTAGTGCTTGTTCCTTTTCCTCGTCAATAGTTGTATTTGGTTGTATCATTTCCCAATTCTTTCCATGCTTATTTTGTTAATAGTTATTCAATTGTAAGTAGTGTGGAGTATTTTTTTGTATCTAATTGTAAGTTTTGTAAAGTTATTCTTTCTAATTACTCTTTGCAACTTTAGTTAACCCCTTTGCCCAACCTTAGGCACTAGTCTTAGTTGTCCTAGGGAAAGGCTTGATTTTGCATTAAAAAAGTTGCACTTTACATTGTTTGCTTCTCATATAGGCTAGATTCCCCCAAACCTTTAACTAATTAAAATTAACTCCTAGAATTAATCTTTTAACTCACATAGTAACTAGGGTGTACCCCCCTTGGCTTCCCTAGGAGTAAGCCTAGACGGAAGAAGTTCAAGTCGAGGTGACAGTGGGCTTGAACTTAGGCATTGTGCCTCCAAGGACACACTAAGTGGATTGGACTTAGTCCACGTTTGCAAGTGTGTATAAGGATGACAACACTCACCTAGAAATCACCAGCAATTGGATAATATTCTATTGGTTGTATGTTTAATTTTCATGGCCAATTGTGGTATTTTTGGGCACTTTATCTTGTTGCTGTTGCAAAATACTTATTGTTGTTATAAGACTGGTTTACTGCTGTAATTTGCAACAGCCATAGCTAACTAACCTGCCTAGTGTCTAAAAGAGGTCATTATTGCATATTTTGGCTTGGAAGTTGATATATATATATGCTGCAAAGTGTTCTTGTTCCGGGCAGGTACAACAAACTACATCACAACCTCTTTGCTTCTTTGACCTAGACCAACCATTCGGTGATCAAGATAGGGGGCGGTAGGCTTGGCTACTAAACTTGCTATTTGATCCCCTGAGGTCATCAGGGAAGCTTCCCTTGTGGTGACCTCTTCCATCACTAACACGAGGGAAGATCCTACTAAGGTGACAGTGGTAGTTTCTTCCATAGTTACGCAAGATTTGGGGATCTTGTGGTAGGTTTTGCACAAGTACAAATCCTGCGATAACATAGGTGAAAGAGGAGCAAGTGCATGTCAATCGATTTATCGAGCAACCCTGTGAGCAGGATTCTCACAAATTTATTCACCAGGGGAGCTTGATGCAAGGGTATCCTTGGGTATTTAGTAACCCCGCAACACCCAAAAAGATTTGAATTCAGTTTACCATCTTATTGAATAGTTGTAGTAGCTCCTTGTATTTAACAAAGGACTAAGGGACCACAACGTTGAGACCAAAGAATAAATCCATGAGGTTGTTAGTTAGATTCCACATGGTTGTCGATGATTAGTGATGATGTGAACCCATTTGACATGGTCAACTATGATCATTTAGTGATGATGTGGACCTAGTTGGCATGGTCAACTATGGTTAGTGAATCCCATGAGGTTCAAGGCCTATAAAAGGAGCATTCTAATTCATTTGAAAGTATCTTTGAGTATCTCAATAGTGGGCATCTTGGGATAGCTCATGGGAGAGCTCGGAGTTTATTTTGGGAGATTTGATAGCTCAATAGCATGGGAGCATTAGTGTATATGGAAAGTGGATCTTATATAATAGGTCTAGGAACAGGTTGAGAGTGGTGTTGAATGTCTACGTTTGAGTTGTCTATGTATTGTTGTTCACATTGGGTATTGTAATGTGATTGTATGCCTCCCTTGGTCATTGGGGCACCCATATGAAATTTTCCTTCTTCCATCTCCACCTAGATTCACCAACAGTGAAATATTGGCTTCAATTATCAATTTATATCCAATGATGCATGTTGAATCAGATTTTAATGCAGAAACAGTTGTCTAAGCATATAAAACTTAGTGAACGCAACAATAATGCTCATGCACGATTTTATGAAACCTTGAACCATTCATACCCAATTCTAAGTAACTAACAAAATTCACTAATCAACCATTCTAGGGATGAAACAATAGGAAATTAATAAGGGAATCATAACAGATATACATAATCTCATACATTTTGTTCATTTATTCACCCACATTCCAAACATTTACCAATTGAATAAGCATCTTTCTTTAGAAAGATTAATATATAGATGACGCAACCATTCCATTTACCCATTTACATTCCTAGCATTCAGCCAAATGGACATTCATTGTTTATTCTTAGAAATTAATTGAATTTAAAGTAGAAGTATACCTAGTTCCATACTCATTCATGTTAGTTTTGGTTGCTCCAAACTTGTTCTCCATTCTCCTTCAGCTATATGAGCACTTAGTGTGCTAGGAGCACTTTGCTTGGTAGGAAACTGCTTCATGGGAGAGAGTTTCAATGATGGGCATTTTGTCCCATAGCCTACTTTTCATCTATTTTGTCTCTTGGACTAGAAGGGAGCATTTGTTGCATAAAAATATGTGGAGTGGGTGAGTCAACACTTGTGGATGGATCAATTATGTGGTGTTGCAGAAAAATATGAGTAGGTGTGTTGGCACTTGTGGGCATGTGCCTACCTACTTGGCACATGTAGAGTGCTCCACTTACAGGTCCATTCCCCATTTGTGGACCTAGTCTAGGGTTATGGTTTTACCTTGTAACTCACTCTTCTTACTCTATAAAAGGAAGGGGGAACACATCACTTGAACATTATTAACATAAGATAGAGGAGAAAATGTAGAGAGAAGGTAACCTCTTGTTGTGTGACTCTTCATTTGGGTTGATGTAGCTTTTGGACAATGAAGTGAAGCTAGGGTTTGCTAGTGATTAGCATGTGATGTTGTTGCTTGAGCCGATATATTGTATTGTAATCATCTTTCATGTGAATAGAAAGATTTGAGTTTGTTGTCCCAATTTATGCTGCAGATTTATTTTTGGGGGTTTCCTGCTGTTTTGATATGCTAATTTATTGGGACAACAAGGATGAAATGTTGAGTGATTTGGCATGCCTTAGACGAAACTTTGGATCTGAAATGTGTTGTTATATTTCCACTGTTAATGAATGTGATATCCAAATTTGCATACTTGATTAGATCATACCCAAGGGGTTGTTATTGTCACACACCCACTACGGGAACTAATATTTTTCGGCTTTTTCCTTCTTTTCCCCGAGGAACAGAATCCCCGAGTTCCTATGGGGCTTGATGCAGACCCTACCATCCCTTATCCTTACCCATGTGGTCGTTGGCTATGACCACCTGCCTTACCGGAGAGGTTCTTCCGGCTTTCACGATTCGGGAAATCGCGATGCATGTGTTCCCCTGCTCTCTGGTCTCTCGAAGTGCCAAAATCCAAAAGGAACCAACAGTTCATCACATCTAACAATGCCTCGGATTAAAACCTGGCATTCCACCTTTCGGAGTCTCGCGTACTGGGTTTTCGTGGTAGAAGAGGACAGGGGGTTCATACCCTTCGGTTTTTCGGGTGCCGAAACACCGAAAACCAAATCTACCCGCGCTAAGCCATATCGGGATTTCACAAGTCGGGAATTCGGGACTGGCGTGTACCAGGGACTTGCCTCTAGATATCCCAGGTGCCGAAATACCGGGACATCAAGACTTATCCGCGTTATTATTATTTTGGGGTTTCGCAAGTCGAGGTTTTGCGATATGCGCAGATAGGAGGTCTCGCACTTAGGTTTTCCCGAGAGCCGAAACTTGTAAGCCTGTATTCATCGCTAAGCTCATTTCGGGGTTTCGCAATTCGGGACTTTGCGACTGACGAGTACAAGGGAACTGACCCTTGGGTTTCCCGGGTGCCGAAACACCGAAACATCCAAACTCTAGACACACTATGCCATTTCGGGGTTTCGCAAGTCGGGATTTCGGGACTGGCGAGTACAAGAGATTTGCCTTTAGGTATCTCGGATGCCGAAACTTCGATGGGTTAGATCTCTGCCATGTGTCGCCCTGGATCCAACGATCCAGAATAACCCTCGCGATTTCGGTGATTGGGAATCCTTGTTCTTCACCACCCTTATACGCCTAAGTTCTGAAACCTCGGTGGCTTCCGGATGTTTGCCACCTGTCCTCCAATGATCCAACGATTGAAGTAATTTCGAGACTTCTTTCGTGCGCCTATCTCCAAATCCAACGACTGTCGGTCCCTGCTCCAAATCTGACGGTTCTATACTGTCCGTTCAGATCCTTTCCTCTTGCGCGCTATCCTGTGTGCCTGGACGTAGGATTTCAATGGTCCAAATCCACACTCTACAATTGATCTAAGGGTTGTTGTTGCTCTTCCTCCTGAGCTTTGGCTTTCTTCCCGATCTCGGAAGATTCCGACGCTTCAAAGGTCTCAGCCCATCGATCTTCTACTGCAAGCCGACTATTGGGTCTCGCCAGCGCTTACGAAAAGTGTTGTCCCTCCTGAGCTTTCTCAGCTATGAAGGAATTAAGAGTTTTTCGCTCTTTTTCCTGGGCTTGATTCTTAGAAGAATCTTCCGCGCACCCCTTGCGCTCATTCGTCAAGTCTAGGACTTGAGTGAGTCTCAGTCTCTACTTGCCTCGCAGGGAGCCTATGCATAACTACACTACCTCTCCTGAGCTTAACAGAATTCGTCCTCCAAGGGACTCTAGACAACTAGGAAGGTTGGCATGTGTACATGAGACTATGCCTAAGATCGACGAACTCACAGTTCGTGGCTCTAACTCAAGCTGCCTCAGGACACAAGTATTTACGAGTACCAATCATATCCTATCCATATAATCTCTTACTGGCCTAATTATACAGCCAAGCAGTAAGGAAAGAGACACATTATATCCATTCAGAAATCAAGCATAATTCCTGAAACATACATCGTATAACCAAATTCATGCCCAGTTACAGCTAAATTACATAGAGTAAGAAATCACTTATCTATTACAGGTTGCCGCAAACCAACTGACTGTGGGTGTTCGTCCTTCCACCCGACCATAGGCTCAGAGGCATTCAATATTAGCACTCTGGCCACCCCCATGCCAAGCCATGATATCACCAAGGAACTCTCACTCTTCTCGAGGGTTCTCTCTCTGTTTCAGTTTCTGTTCAGGTCCTGTTTTCTACAACTTGGAGCTTTCTCACTCGTTTGTGGCCTCGGTGAGGTTTCTCAAATGCTCTTCAACATCAAGCTCTCGGCCTTCTGTTCGTGATCCACTGGAGAGCTTCGCGCCTCTCCCTTGCGAGCTCTCGTTCTCGTCTCGTGTGTCCTCCTTTCTTCTGTGTCCCTCTTACCTTGGACGGTTTCGCCGACCTATCCTATTCCTTCTGTCATAAGGAAACTCAAGTCTGTAGGTCCTTGCAGTACTTCGGGCTGACAGCCCATGTTTCCATTCATGGGGGTGGTTGGTGATTCAACCACCGTCCTTTCTTCATTGACTGCTTTCCTTTTCTTGGGATTCAAAGGAGGTTTGTCATCCTTATCATGAAGATTTGGGGTTATTTGATATATGAACCCTCTTGAATGATTTTCACATTCTTCCTCTCTAGTGATATCATGGCCAGTTCTTTCAAGGCTTCACCCCCACAGTCAGTTGTTGGCAACTCAAACAATAATACATTTACATTTTCCTCATGCATTAGCATGGTAATTCCTATTCTATGATTAATTACAAATTAGGGGAAACAGGGGTGTTACAGTTATATTGACCTAGTGTTGAAGTGTTTTGCAGTGTTTATCTACTTAAACTTGCCTAGACTAGTGGTGGACAGATTTGAGATATTTGCAGGTGTATTCCTGAATAGTTCTGTTCAGCCCTAAGGTTGAAAGTTCTATGTGATAAATCTGTTACCTCATTGAAGTGAGGAGAAACTTCTGAATTTATATTTAACTGCAGATTTCTTGGTGAAGATTGCCTTGGATTTACAAAATTTCAACAACTCGTTCAATTTTTAATGCATTAAGATTACTAGTTAATATAAAGCACAACATAGATAAATAACAATTAGAGAGAAGAAACACTTATCTTTTCTTTCAAATTCAACCACCAATTGGCTACATAGGATCAATTTTCTACCCAACCATAGGCATATGTTGTACATGCCACGCCCAAGCCATGGCTATGAGATCAAAAGCGAAAATATCCAACTATTGGCTCTAAACTCTCACACTGTCACACATGTCCCAACTCACAATGCATAGAGCATAACAATTCCAACCATATACCTTGATTTCTCACATTGGAACTTCTCTAGGCACAACAATCTACCTTCAACCAGCCACAACTCTTCCTTCTCAGCTTACACATCCCCCTTCTTTGCAACACAGTCCCTCAGGAAATTCTTTCCTTCCAGTGCTCCAGTGCAGGCAAGGGAAGCTCTTCTATTGGTTTGCCTATGGATTTGTTGGAGAGGTAGACCTTGGCCTTGGCTATGGTTAATTTTAGTACAATCATGGGGTTTGTTGACTACTATTTAGCTGTCTCCTTGCTCAATCACAGCCATTCACATTCCTATACCAGCAATTGGTAATGGCAGGTATTTGCAGTCATGGTTTCACATATGGATGGAAACAATGAAGGAACTAAATGAATAGAAGGGAAGGTGGAATGGCTGAAAACATAGCTTATATATTCCAAGGTTGTGTGAGATCACATGCCTCCAATGAGTCTCCGTGTATCTCTTCAGTGTTGCAAATATCTCTGATTTCTCCGAGTTTTCAAGTTTTTTTCTGAGTTTTTCATGTTGCTGATTCCTAGTTTTTTTCAAGTTTTTCCTGTCCAAGTTTATGCTTTCCAATATTTTCCCTGATATTTCTGAGAAGTTTCTTTCTGGACCCTTGACAATATATTCCCCGAAACGATATTTGCAACAATATGAGGCCTATCTTGGACAGCTTAACTCGGAGCTTATAAAATACTTTTAATTATATGAAAAATGGTGGAGAGTTGTGGCAGCAATAAAATGATATTTTTTTTCTCTCCCCTTTTCTTCCCCTTTCATGGGCTCATAGCCCCATTCTGCTTGCTTGCAACCTGTTGGCAGTTTTAGCATTATACTGTACATTACGGTAATGCTTACCTACACAGTGAGTAGTCAATATATCAAAACCTACCATGTGAAAATTCCAACGTAAGTCTAGGCATCAAGCCAAGTCATCATTATATATAGGGTTCAAAAATAGGGTATTACAGGAATTTACCTGGGGTATTTTATTGTAAGAATTTGTAGTTCGATACAAAAGCTTCAAGCCTGTGATGGTATATATATTGATTATGTAATCCATTAAAGGAATGTATTGTTGTTGTCAGCACTGTTTGCCTCTTGTTCAGATTATGGTTTCTTGTTAATGGAATAAGGTTTTGTGAAGTTGCTTTTTGATAATTGTATGTATCCATGTGTATGTTTCTAACAATGTTGTTGTGTACTTTGAGAATGTAGGACTTCAGGTTGTGTTTACTCAGTGGCTTGTTGTCTGCCTGCACCAGTGTAGACTACATT
>ML830000.1:55387-81029 GCA_009831015.1 Picea engelmannii | reverse complement strand
CAAGCTACCTCGGTGACTGGCGTTGTTGGCCATGATCTCTGGGTCTGATTCACCAAGGCGTTTTAGGTCCTCTATTTTTACTAACCTCCTGGACGGGCCTCTAGTAGTTCGCACCCACCTGCAGTTTGCAAACTGACGGCGAACCGAGTCTAAGAAAGATTCCTCTTGTGTCGAACCTATGGTTCAACACTCAAGATTAGGGATAAAAACCAAAAGACCGACTTTAAACGGGATCCACGAGAAAGAATAACAAAGGCACATCACTACATATAAGATAAGAAATCGGGCACTCAAGACGGGAAAGAAAAATAAACCTTATTGAGCGGGAAGCGCGGGCAATCCCATGCTTGTTCGCTGCAACAAAGGAGATACCTCAGGGAAACGCCTGACTCTATTCCGGACTTTATGCAAGGCCTGGGTATCTCTACATAGGCTAATAGGCCAAACCAACCCAGGGGAGGCAAAGCAACCAGACTTCAGAAGCTAACAGGCAATTACGGGAAATCATAAATCCCAACCGAGCTACGAGAATCCCTCCTACTCCGCTCTTCTCAATTACTTTAGATAGGAAGCCCAGGCAAAAGACCTTAGGCAGCTAGGAGCACAGAGAATGGAGGACGCTTTTGGACATCAACAAAGGTGGGCGAGAAGGTGCTTCCAGACCTTATTATACCAATGGCAATGGCCGGACCTTGGATTCCTCTTCGGGGGGAAGAACCAAAGACGCCTACTTATTTCTTTCTTTATTTAATGGGTCAAGTCGCCTATTGTTTCTTTATTTGTTACCAGATTTGGTACCAGCAAGGAACTCAGTCGGAGATCCGATAGCTGCAGAAGAAGGTGGACGTAGGAGATTCAAACCTATAGCTTTATCCCCTCCCAAGAGTCAACCTTGCTAGCGGGCCTAAAAGCCCTTCTTTCTTACAATAGTCTCATTCTTATATCATTCTATGGATTTAACAACAGACAGAGGGGACTAATGAACAAGAAGACATCTACGGCTCCCAACCCTGACGGACTTTTAGAGAGAGAAGAGGGGAACTCACAGAAGAAAGAGTTGCCTGCTCCCCCGACACTCCCTAGGACTTTGGGGTTGCTTTGTTTGTGGCAAGGGAACCAAGGGAAGTCATCTTCATTAGACAGAGCAGGAGACAACAAGAGAGCTGCTTCCACCTGTTGATAGGATGAACTTCACTAGGTTACTCTTTGAACTCTTAATTAAAGCACTGGAAGGAAGAGTTTTCGTTCCCGCTAACTGAGTAGAAGAAGGTTAGATTGCCTTACCACCAGTAGTATATCCAGCAGCAAAAGAAAGGGTTGCAGAACAAGTAGCAGAAGTCGGTTCAGCAGACGATCCTCTATATTATGTTCTTTATCCAGTAGTTGCATCCCTCCCATTTCAAGAGCCATAGTCCATTCGAGATTCACCACCAACAGCATTGTTGTTTAGTAGATCCAAGTGCATCAACACCTGCGACTAGCGGGGCTTTAGGCAGGATCAACTTGAATTCATATTGAGTGCCAGCTGCCACTCTCGGATCAGACAGTCTGGCACTATGGATTAAGATGGATGGGTCTGGCGTATATTAAGATGGATACGTTGCTGCCCTCTATAGATAGTGAGTTAGCTAGTTTTGGGAGTTGTGTTCATCTTTTGCACCCCAGGGACGCTGATCACCCCGAACCTTCCCAAGAGTCGTCCTGGTCTCTCTCGAAAAGGCCCGTGCAATTGGTGCCTACCGATCCTTGGAAAACAGGACAAAGCCCACCTCAGAGCTAGGTGTTCCAGAGCGATACCCAGCATCCCTCAACGTTTGATAGCCCGCAGCTTATCCATTTGACCTACTATAGAGCAACCACTCTAACTCTATCCCCACCGTAGATATGTTGGCGGATCAACAAGGGGAACTGGCTCTGTGGGATGGGAAAAAAGTCGAAAAAAGCACAGGCGCAAGTAACGAAATCTGTTCGACCTCCAACAGGATATGGAACGGAGTATGGAACTACTGAATCAGCAACTGGATCAACTGAAATTGCTGAATCAACTGACATATAATAAAAAAGGTCAATTGAATCACGTATATGATATGCTGCTTCATCCGCGCCTGGAACTACTAGTACTGATGGTTAAAAGTAATCAACTGGTTCATTCACTGGTTCCGCCAACGGGTGTAGTTGCTTTTCCTTCCGATGCTTTAGGTGCTTTTGCTGCATCAACTTAAGCTACTGATCTTGGCTCTTGATCACGAAGGTACAGATCTAGACCTAGAGCTACTCGTGTTTCTGGTGGTTAGGATGTTGGGAAAGATGGTGCTGCTTATCTAGCTACCTATGGCTCTGGTACCTATCTCTCTGGTACCTATCTCTCTGTGACCTATGCTACCCTTGCTTATGCGCATGATGCCTATAGATGTATGATGCTACCATAGCCTTTGCTTAGTAAACTGAACCAACCTACGCCTTTGCTTCTCCTGCTTCTGGGTTTCTATCTGGATCTCTATCTCTATTACGAGCATCAGTATCTGGACCACGAGCACATGAATAACGAGCATCAGATTCTTACTCCCTATCACGATCTGCACCTGTCTCTACTCCTGCTTCTTGGCCAACAAAATCTCATATATAAAGAACATCAGACTCTTCATAACAATATTTGTATGTGGAACTGGGTCTTGATCTTCTTCTTCACCTCGATCACGAAGGTACGGATATGGATAATCTGGGTCTGTCACTTAAACCACTAGGTCTACTGCTGCGCCTGGGTCTCGATCTTTAACAACTGCTGAACCTGCTGCTTTTTACTCTGACTATCGAATTGGCTGTTAGCTATGGATTTGTATCTGGATCACAAAGGTCTTGACCACGAAGGTCTATATCTGGATCTCTAACATGAACATATGGATCAGACTCTGTAACCGGAAGGGATGCGTCTGGCTCTGTAAAAGCCTCTGCTACCAACGCTTCTTATTTTTATGCTCCTATCTCTACTGCTGCTCCTGCCTCTCTAGTGCTTGCCAATGCCTTTGTCACCTTTGCTCCTGTAGGCTCTGGGTCTCGATCTCTATATTATATATTAAACTATGGATCGACTTCTGAATCGACTAGATCACCTGGGTCAAGCTAAGAAACTGGGTCAAAAGCATCTGTATCTATACCACGATCATCTCGACCTGGAAAGGATTCTGGTGGATAAGTTAGAAGGTACACTAGGCAAGACGTAGAATCTACTGGAAGGTACGCTAAGCAAGATGGTAGTGGGTAAGCTTCATCAACAACAGAACCAACCGGATCAACTTCTTCATCGACAGGATCAATTGCTTAATCTGGACCAGGAACTGCTCCTGAGTATGGATTTGGATCTGCATCGGGATCGCTTATACTGGTGCTTTCTTAGCTACTGCTGCTACCCTTTCTTCTCTTTACCCAGATGATTGGATCGAATCGAGACCCACCAGCAGAGGCAAAGGTAGATCCATTTATAGATCGAGTAGCCCGTAATTGGACCATCCCCAGTTCCCAATCCATAATATGTACCTGTGTAAAAACCACCAGAGGAAAAGGAAGAGGCAGTTCGAGATCGAGTTGACCGAAAAACAGTAGTCGTATTAATTGATTCATCTCTAACGACCAGCATCTGAGCACGCAGGAGAGAAAGCATAGGCTATGATGGTTGACCAAGATTCAGAGGCAGATGAAAAGCTAGTGGTTTACCTTGAACCGGTCTCAGCTTACCTTCGTCTTGTTTGCTTTGCTTTCCTCTTGTTTGTTTTGTTGCCTTAGGTCTCCTTCGGTTGTTTGTTTTTTTGTTGCCTTCGGAGAACCCTTGTTCCCTTGTTCCTTCCTTTCAAAAGAATGTTCCTTCGGTCGTTCTTTTTCCTTGTTCCCTGGAGAATGATAACCCTTGCCCCCCCTCATCAATAAGTAACTTGGACAAGCGACTACGTTCCTCAATTCTGACGATTGACCTTGACCCAAAAGGCCAACTCTTCATTATCAGTCAGGTTTCTTCTCTTCGAAGTAAAGTGAACGTCTCCCCTTACTACCATAAATTGAAGTCCATTCAATTGGTCCTACAAACTATGCTTCCTAAGTGAGAACAAACGAACGACAGCCATCTGTCCATGCATGTGAGAATGAACAAAAAAATCATAAACTTCAATCCTGCTGGTCAGGCGAGCACATAATCGAACTGAGGAAAAGGTCTGTGTTCGGTTCAGGGCGTAGCTCGCATTTTGGTGTGATAAGGATGGTCCGTAGAGGGCAGGTGCCGCATTTGCTTGAAGTCTGGGACATGTTGCGTTTATCAGATGTTGGTCCTAGTTGCATTTCCCACTATAGTCCAGCTGGGGCTTCACGTCGTGCTTGATCATTTGTGTCCTGAGGCGTAGTTTCTTTCAAAATTGTCCGAGACATGCTTCTGATTGACTAGTAGTTATTGATTAGCCGGTAGACGGGATGCGCTTTCGGTATCATGGATCACAAAAACCTCCCACCCTACCCGAATAATGGTGTATGTAAGGCGCTTGCTCATGATATGTAGTTGCGCGATCCATCGTGGGTGTAGCTGGGGGATCCATCTGTGTGGTCCGCTGAGTGAAGTTACKCTACCCAATCCTCCTGTAATAGGCTGATGATAGCTGCAAAATGCAATTTGGYTAGGTGGGTAATGCCATAAATKCTATTAAGAACATAAGATCCATCCATTAACAAAGTGCATGCAGAATATACCATCRCACRTTKTTGCTGCCAKCCCCCATTTMAAGTCTTCTTCCCCTGCGGCCCCASCCATATATTGACGTCTATTAGGTATTTACCTTATTTTCRCCACAKAAGCAAGTACCAATGATACACCATTCKTTATTCRCGTTGTTCGACCCCTCCCTCCRTCCAATGCACACGAATAATGCATTGAAAGGCCCCGAATCCGAACCCCCTGCACCAGCTCTATTGCCCTCAAAATGGAGAAGGTAGAAGTGGATATTTGATCTACACTAATACCGCGGGCTTGGATGCTCCTAGGCGGGGTGGTGTAACCGGAGAATCTTAAATTGTCTCTACCTCTGATGCTCTTTCTCTCTATGTTATTGGTGCTTTCTATTCTTTTCTGGCTYTGGGTCAACTCGATATCGAACTCCAATTGCAACAAAGTCATCCAGTGGAACCGGAACATTAAGAGGCTCTATGACGGGAGGAGAGGGAAAAGCAGCAAGAGCAAGTCCAGGAACAAGGACATACCTTCCAGGAGCCCTCGTATGGTTCCATATTATGCACGAGTTACAGAGTATGTTCCTATACAGGGTAAAGATGCTTCAGATCAAGATTGAGGAGCAGATTGTCCAAGCACATAGGTAGCATTGAATGGCACCCCTTTCATTTCAGGAGTCTACAGCATCTCCCCTAGGTCTATATTCCTAACCCACAAGGGCTACGGTAGCATAATCAATGACAGAGTAAGCAACAAAGCCAATTGCTGAACCCATTGACCCATAGCAACCCTCAACTCGACGTTTGTGTTTACTGAAATCCCCATTCTACTTACGTGGTTCTGGGTATAATTATATAAGAACAGTAAAGGATGGGCGGTAAGACCCAGCAGTATAGTGGACATAGAAAGGCGAGAGAGCAGTAAATCAGTAAGGTGGAGAACAGGCAGGTAAGCCAGCACATGAGAAAAGCAGGGAGAGTATCAATAAGTAGAGCACACAGTGAGAGGATACACCTATCGGGAGAAGAACCCACAAGCTACTCTCTGAGCATAGGTTCTGCACAAACCAAAATAGTCGTGAAACGAAATGCTATGAACTGCGATGAAATTGATGAGGTTGCGTAAGCAAGCTTGACCAAAAAGCCCTGAGCAATAAATAGTAAATATAGGGTGCACAAAAAGAAAGAAGAAAACAATGAGCTCAACCAAACAGCCTTGAGCAATAAGTAGTAAATATAAGTAAAAAGAGGATTTCCCTAATTGAACTGCGACACTTTTTTAATTTGTTTTAATTCCGTAAAATGCCCTGACTGAACTTAAACCCTGGAACTGCATTCAGGTGCATAATAATACCCGTCCCTGCGCCCAATTCATAACGTTATGCTTATAAAGGAAGGTGCAATTGATCCTTGCCTCACACCTACAAAGCAAGGTAGATGTTATTGTTCCCTTACGCTTATGAATGCTCATCACGCGATTAGATCAATATCAGAGCCAGCCAGTCAAATAGATGTTCTTCGGTCCTTACCTGCCTCATTTAACCTAAGTCTGCCTGAGTCTGTCTCGACCGACCTGACCTCATCCTTCACCTCGCTCTACTCGGGCTTCAAGCTTCCTTTTGATTGAATGCCTACCTGGGGATGCGCTTTTCGGTCAATAATAAAAGATGGACAGTAAAGGTCCTCATCAACCTACCAATTTACCTTACCCGAAGAAGCTGTATCACGAAGCTGTATATGAAGCTATATCATGAAGCTGCCTTATCCCGAGGCTGTCTTATCACGACGAACAACCCCTTCCAAGAAAAAGATATACGTACAGTAACAAGACTCATCTGACAATTTATTCTTATAGCTCTTATAGCAGCGACTGACCAGTTAATAACCAACAGTCCATTGAGGCTACAGCGAGCGGGTCCTTATCTTACATACACTTATAAAGAAAGCAGGGCAAGGTAAGCAAATGGATCTTTACCTTACCTCATGAAGGAAGGAAGGTTTTACAAAGAGTAGGTGCAATTGGTCTTTACCTTCTTACACTTTTCTTACACACGTATGGCTACTCACCTTGAACAAAAGTTGTTAGGTCATCAGTCAGTATACCCAGCTACTCACTTTGACGAAAGCAGTTAGGCCAATACTACAATACTAGCACAAGTCATGAAAATAGATTATGTTCTGGTATCCCCACTCAAGTATGTCTCTTGCCTAAGCTTACCTTACCTGAACCTACCCTGATCAGAGCCTGCCTGACCTAAGTCTGTCTAAAAAGGTACTACCCTCCCTCACCTAAGTGTCTGCCTTAGAGTCTTCCTTACCAGAGTAGTCCGCCCTACTTGGTCTTGCCCTAAGGTCTCCTATGCCTTACGGGTTCTTCCAACCTAATCTACTTGGTATATATTATCACAAAGTAATTCAATTAGTAACTAATTATAAGCCATGAGTATCTTCCCCTCTCAACTATGCCTTCTCACCTCAACTATGAAACATGTTTTGGTTACAGAAAGTCAACGTCATCCCTTCAAAGGAAGATCGGTTACTTAAGATTGGTAAGAACGATCACTTGATAAAGAAAGGATTTGTGTCAATGCGTGATCCAATCAAAGTCTATGAGGCAAGTCAAAGTCTATGAAGTGAGTCCATCGATAAATAAATTAAGCTTTGTCGAGACAAATATGCGCATCAAGCTTTGTCAAGTCTCTATCTCTATCTGTTTTTCGAGTATCTATCTCCATCTGTCTATTAGTCTCCATAGGAAAGGCACAAACACTTCTTATTGCTCACGAATGCTCGCCAAGAACTTAAGTGAAGGTTGAGCAAAGAAGCTTAGGTGAATGCCGAAAACAATCCCAATGCCTTTTCTAGCACGTTCTATCATCAGTTATAGTCCACCCTTTACTCGTTGCCCTAAGACTCACGCTCTAGCTTCTTTTCAAGAAAGAAAATATACATTCTTTAGGTCCCGGCCTAACCTCACCCTACTTTTGGTCTTCGAGCTTCCTCACGCTAAAGTACTTTGTTTCCTTTCACAAGCATATCAATCAAACTGCTCTTGATACATGTTTCAAAAGCAAACTATAAAATAATATATTTGTCTGTCCTCACCTCTGGTCTCGGCTCTCCTTCCTAACCTCGACCTCGTCCTGCTCAGACGGGTGTTTCAGGCGTTCTCACGTTGAAGCACTTAGCAGAAAAACATGTTTCTTAGAAGTCGACCAATAAGAAAGAAAGTATGCTTGTCTCACGCCCTCTTTTCTGGTCTCGTCCCACTTCCAATCTCGCCCGCCTGACCTGATCTCAAGTTCTTACTTACACTTACTTACCTCGTTTCTTACACACACTTACCTCGTTCTACTTGAGTGGATGTCAAGCGTTTTCACATTGAAGCGCCTACTGGAGCAGAGGAACATGTTTTTTTCGAGGCCAACCAATAAGGAAAAGATGTCTGTTACGCGCCCAACCTATGATCTAGCCCTACTTACACTGACTGACTTCATTCTACTTAGGCGGGTTTTTAAGGCGTTCTAACATTTAAATGCTTACCAGAATAACATGGTTTCTTGGAGGTCGAACCAATAAGTAGTAAGATAACCAATAAAATAAGATGGTTGTTGATGATCTTCATCCCGATCCGATCAACTTACCTTAATCGAAGCTGTCTGACCAAAAGCTTCCTTTTCACACCCGACTAATTTCAAATAACTAAAGAATAGATATGCAATAAGAAGAAAGAATAAATGTTTGACAGTAAAGAGTAGGTGCAATTTATCCTTACCATTCGCTACTTATGACTGCTTACCTTGAAGGACAATGATTAGGTCCAATACCAGCCATCTTAATATACCTCAACCTCACCAGAGCCTACCTTACCTGAATCTACCTTATTTGAGTCTACCTTATCTGAGTTTGCCTTATCTGAGTCTACCTAGGGTCCTTGCCTCACCTGTCTCACTTGAATTTACCTCACCTAAGTCTGCCTTAGGCTCCTCCTTACATGAGGCTGCCTAGAGTCTCCTGACTTACCGAAGTATGCCTGAAAAGAGACTTTACGGCCCTCAGCTTTGTAACCCAAGTATGTGCCCTAGGGTCTTTGCCTCACCTGTCCCACATGAATTTACCTCACCAGAGCCCATCTGAGAGCCTACCACCTTACCTGAGTTTACCTCACCAGAGCCTACCTAACCTTAGTAAGCTTTAATATCCTGACTTATTACTAGAGCCTGCCTGCTTGGGCCTGCCTGATTCTGTGCCTTACTTTAATAATTTAACTTACCAGAGTCTGTCTACTTAAGATCCTAACTTACCCGAGTATACGTCTTATAGACCAGTTTATAGAGGTGTATCAATATGATAAAAAGGAAAAGTCAACAAGTCAATATAAATTAGTAAATAAGGAAGAGCCATGACTCTACTCCTCTCGACTATGAAGACTATGAAACATATTGGTGAAGGTAAACGTCGTTAACTCAAATGAAAATTGGTAACAACTTAAGGTTGCTGGTAAAAACGATCACTTCACTTGAAGCTTTGTCTCGAGGCGAATATGCCTCAAGCTTTATCGAATCTCTATATCGTTTAGTCCCCATAGATGTGGGTGCAACCAAGTATCTTACCTGACACCTTACGCCCATGAATGCTCACCAGAAACTTAGTTGAAGAGGTTTGAAGGGGCTTAAGCAAATGTCAAAAACCGTATTAATGGCTCTTATAACACATTCTATCGCCATTTCTAATCCACCCTCGACTCGTTGTGGCCCTGTAACTCACACTTTGACTTTTCAAGAAAAAGAAATAAAGAAAAGAGTGATGTAAGTCTTATAATCCTACCGTGAAGTACCGATCAGAAGTACTAATAAAGAAAATCCCATATACTAATGAGCCTAGCCCAATGAAGAAAGGAATGAAGGTTGGTTTCTTTTTCTTTCTCACCGTAAGAGTAAATGAGTAGGTAGAACCAACTTAGCAGATCAAGTTAAAGATCAAGTTAGAGAGAGAGAAGTCAAGTACTCATCATCTAAAGAAATAAAATTATTCTTTTCTTCTATTTGTTGGTGAATCTCTG
This sequence comes from Picea engelmannii, assembly GCA_009831015.1. NCBI lineage: Eukaryota > Viridiplantae > Streptophyta > Pinopsida > Pinales > Pinaceae > Picea > Picea engelmannii. The sequence goes on along the minus strand of ML830000.1, from coordinate 71,263 downwards.
GATGAATTACCCCGACTTTCCCATAGGGGGAATTATAAGACCAGCCCTTAAAGAAGACCAGCCCTTCTCTAGTCAAGTTCAAGTCATGAAGATGATTGGCAATCAAGTCATAAAGATTATTGGGTTGAAGGAGAATGTAACCAATCTTTCAAACCATTTCAATGGCTCTTATAACGCGTTCTGTCGCCACTTCCATCCCACCTGCGACTCATCCCCCATTTATGTTATGGCTTTCAATAAAGAGAAACGATATATGTCAGTGTCACCCTTCCATGCTCCCATGAAGTTCCAATGAACTTGAACTGATGGATATTAGGGTTGCTTTTTATAAAAGTAAGGTAGGTCAGGCCGGCCAACCAATAAGTAATCTAAATTCTCCAAACTACTCCTTTCAGTCTTCGTGCCCTATAAATATGAGTTTATAAGCCTGAAAGCAAGCGCAGGACTTTACTTCGCTATTATTCGTGCTCAATTGGCTTTACCGGTGCACAATCTTATCCTGAAAGGAACGCGTAGAGCTCTTTTCTGCGGTTGGCTAAAAACATAGTGGGTCGTCGCATAAAGCCATTCTCAACCCTCCCTTGGTTGGTGTCATCACTTTGTTCATTGACCCATCGGCATAGGTATAGTTCCCATAACGCGTAGCGGACCAGCTCTGATAGGGACCCAGCGAAAGCCCTATAGCGGACCCAGCAGTTATAGAAAGCCATAATATCTGCCCGGCCCCCTTTGGTAGCATTTGCCGAAGCACAACCTTGTAACTGCGACACCCAAAAAAGGGAAACCCGCTCGCGCTCCTTTAAAGGCATAGCTCGTGGGGACGAAGGGGCAATGACCCAACAAACGGTGGCTCATTCACCTCGATTAGATACGATGATAAGAGCCAATACTGATGCTGCCTTTTGTTCTGCCTTTGTGAAAGTCTTTGAATGGCTCTGGGAAGTCTTTGAATGGCTCTGGGAAGTCTTTGAATGGTCCATACTAGACGAATGTCGGGCTTGAACTGTATAAAATAGGTCCGCCTATAACAAAATGGAAGGGCCTTGCTATGCCTGCTATTTTTAACCCGTATTCACCTAACGACTTTGATTGATGGGCTAAAGTAGTGTAGTGGTGGAATATGGAGTTATGTTTTCTCCTTATGCTATCCCTAGTTACCGAAGACGAGTAAATACGTTATAGAAACACTTCTTGTCAATCTCTATGGAGCTATGGCTTGCTTATTTCCTTGGTTGGCTTTGAGCTGAGTTTTTTTTTTTTATTCTGTTTCGTACCGCTATTATATAAATGAATTGGGCGCAGAATCGCTTCTATTCATTTGTACCCGGAGTTTGGCAGACTGAATCACTTCGTAGCATCATGGGATCAATCAGAGGTTTAGTTGGCCTACCCGTACCTACAACCAATCACTTAGCGACTTGAGATTAGCCAACTATTCCTCCCGCCTTATTTATGTTATAGCAAGCTTCATCTCTTCCATTCGGGAGGGAGTGGCCTTTCTTCCCTTTTCCGGTAGTAGTTCCTAGTAGTTCATCGCACTAACTCTTTAGTTGGGGTTAGAGAAAGAGAGTTTCTTTATTGACCCTGTTCGGAACCAGCTTGGGAGACCTATATCCAACAACCCACTCCCATAACGGAACAAAGACAGGCTGATTGATTTGATTCGGGTAGGTCAGGGGGGAGGAAATAAGTGCATCCGACCATCTTTTATGGATAGAACAGGGAAAGGAGTAATTGATGACGATGATCACCATGATGACAGTGGTGGATTCTGACTGAGAAAACATGCTTATTTCCCGAGGTGGGACGAAAGGACGAGAATCCGGGGTCAAGCCGATTGGAAAGAGCCTCGTTTATGAGCAGCGCATAGGAACAATAGAGCTTGAAACGCCATCTTTTGCTCAACCTCCTATTCTGTATTTAGCGCAAGCACTTCATTCCTATTCTTTTCTTCTTTTTGCAACCGAATGGAGGGAGGGGAAGCACCTGGGTTGGATATCAYTGTTTTCCCGGATCGAATTGGGCTTATCAAACCCTATTATTATTGTGGTGCATGASTTTCACCYGCGATTATAGATTATTAAGTGAAAGGCATCTCCTTTTACAACAAAAAAACCATGCCCTGAACTCTTCCGTAGTTTAGGGTAAATGGTGGTTCCAKCTCCTATCATGCTTGCTCCCAATCATATTAGAGTAACCTCCCAACATCTTATGAATCTATTTTAAGCGGTCGTCAACCAGCCATTCACATAACAAAATTCTATCTTGTTTCTCATTGGGGGCCTTGTCTAAATAGGTCGATAATCACATGGACCAATCAGGTTCCCTCCAACCAGTATAGTAACCCGAATACACCTGTGAAGAGGGTCTTATCCACTATCCGCCCCCTTAAAGAATCTATGGGGTTTTCGGGGATAGGTTATAAACCTAAGGCTACCCCACCTCTATATTGATTAACCAAACCCTTCCCTCCAAACTGAAGGGGGGTTGTGTGCCAACAATGAAAGGGAATTACCCCATTGATTTCTCAAAGAAAAAGGATATCTGATTCTCCTTGTTAAAACATCTATTTCACTTGGTATTCTCCCCAGGGGATCGTAAGAAACCTCACATTCCATGTGGGAATAACCACTTTATCTGTTACTATCCCGTTATCTACGTAACCAAATGACAAAACTTCAAATTGGTTCCTAGATCCAACCCCGTCAGATCTAGGGCCAAGGGATCTTGAGCAATGAACTCTAGCTATAGGAGAAGGAAAGGTTTCTCTTTTAAATCCCATCTCTGTATCAATGTCGTAAATACTGACTCCATTAACATCTCTTGATGCCACGGGGTGTCGTTATACATATCCCTCCTAGGAGAGGGCTCTCTATGTCTCTTCCCAATGCCCCATTTACCCCGTCTCAATCGTGAAAATTGGTTTATGGGAATACCAGAAGTAGAAAAAACAAACTTCAAATGGTGTCCCCCCCAATACCCTACTCTTTCAAGACTCGGCCACTAGCTAAAGAAGTTGATAGCGCGATGGGGAATCCTGAGGACATCATTTCTCTTAAAGGGCTACGTTGTTATTGGCAATGGATCCACTAACTTCTCACAAATAAACAGGGGAATTAGAAGGAGTTTCGATCGACATCTAGAAACATTTCAGAAGGGGTTGATAGAACTAAAGTGAATTATTATTAGCGATCTACCATTGATTCCTTGTGGTCTGCACCTTGCTAGTATGATTAGTTAGGTCTTAGAATGAGTTAGAAGCTGAGGATGCTACAAGATTACTCCGATTCAAAATCTGGATATAAAGAGGGCCATTTTCATCAACGAGATACTTAGTTCCCGATCCGGTTCGATATTTATTTCAACAAGATTATTAAGAATTCGGAGATGGGATTACCAAAAGCAGTTTCTGGTTCGAACAGAGAAGCGTTAATCTCCACGAACTCGAAATGGAAAGCTGTATGAGGTGTCCCGGCTCCAGCTTCATGTCGGGTCAGAAGTATGGGCCAATGAAGTCCCCGCCAATGCCAAAGGGAGGTATGGGACCAGCCAGGCTTGCGGACTGGATGAAGCGGCGGACTTAAAGGTGAATATAGTGGGGAAATTCATACCCGTTCGTATTTGATTGGACCACAAAATGGGGAATCAATCCTACCTCTGTCATCATTCTGGACCGCTTACTGAAGGAACATGGTGAAACCAATAGGGATCTGGACTGAAATCCCAGTGCATCCTTCGGGAAGTTGTCGCACCCATATCTTATTTTCTAATAAGTGGCCATAGATTCATTCGTCCAATGCACACCGCAAACGAGTGGTGAAGGGGGAATGATTAAACCGGGTGAATCGATTGCACATCCGAAACCTATCTATTCCCTCCCGGGGGCACACCCCTTTATTTATCTTTCCGAGGAGATAGAGGCGCTCAACCAACTCTCTTGGATACGTGAAAACAGAAACCTCGGTTGACTCGCCACAGCTGCACTCGTTTTCAAGCTCGATCTTCAAGCCGGGAAAGCGATTTCATACCTTATGTTTTTAGTATATTAGATGCACCGTCCCTACATTTAGTATACCTTACACCTATTATCCATTTACTATACCTTCCACCTCTCCATAAAGTTGAGGAAAAGGCTCTTCTATCTTATTGTAGCAAAGAAGAAGTTTAGGAATTTCGGCAACAACACTATTAACTTAAAGCATCACATGACAGCCACAAAAAACCATGGATTTAGGATGATGGACCATGGCCCGAAGCAAAAAATGATGTGTTAGTTGTCATAAGAAGCAGAAGGCCCCACCTCTGTTGTTGATGCCCTGACGATTAACCAATGAAATTCCTCTGTGAATAGTGGCTCCTCTTGCTCAACGATCCAATCCAATGTTAGATCAACCTCGTCCAACTTGATAGCTTGATGATTGCTGCCTCTATTTGAATCTTAGCGATGCTTTGGAGTAGGGGTTTCTCATTAAATGGGCATATTCGCACGCTGTAGCACCGACCCATTTATACGGGACATCCCCCCAATATACTTTGTGGTGGCTTCCTGGTCCCCTTATCTTACTCGTTCCTTCATTAGGAGAAGACTTATATGGTTTTTCCAGATCGGGTTTACCCTGAGACCAAAGTTCCTTCCTAAGTTTTAGGCTTTGACTCGTCCACCAGAAGGATAAGGGGTTATGTGCAGGTGAAGAAAATCATTGTTTATAGGTGGAACCAGTTCAACACTCCATTGCACACTTTATTTACCACATGCCCTTAATTGTAATATCCCGGTTTTGACCCTTCCGATGTTTTGGATCGGATATAATGACGGGAGTCAAGTGAATGACCCCATGTGTAAATGATGTAAATATATTGTATGAATTACTAGTGCGGAGCTCAAGGCCAAGGCTCTACTAGTGAATGTCTAGGCATGTATTTTCAATAATTATGCTTTCAATATACCGTGAGGTATACTTGCCGGGAGTTGTTACGTGAGCCTACCTATGTGTACTTCCCGTAATGCGTACTTCCCTGTTATTTATTAATGTGTACTTCCCTATTATTTATTAATGTGTACTTCCCTTCGCCTCTTTCCCAATGCATACTTGCATTCAGGTTTCTAAGCCTACTATTAGTGTGTTTATGAGCTTCTGTTTGATCCTTTGTTCCGATAGTTTATGTATTATATTAGTTGGTTTATCCGGTTTCGTTGGGTTAGAGTTTCTATGCGTCAATGAGCCTGAGCCATTGGTTGACCTTGGTTACGGAGGTTCAGAAGTTACGCTCCTCATTTCTTTCTTTATTCTCACAAGCAAAACAGACATCAATACAAAAGTGCATTTCTATCTAGTTGTTAGCCTTCCGCCCACCCCTATCTATCGCTCTATCATGCATGTCGGCTTTGATAGCGTGAATTAAGCCTAGTTGTGGCTACTGAACGTCTATTTTCCTGAGAGCATATTCAAATCAATTTGCCAATACCGTGAGCGTCCAATCCGTCCTTCCAAAACCCTAGAGCTAACTGTGCTCTTTCAAAAGATATCTGATCAGATTGTCGTACTTCCATCCCCTAGCTCGAAAACTGGAAGTAGAACTCACTGTTGTATTGCCCATCTGAGGAAGAGCTTGCCTTACTCGAGTCACTACTGCTTCCTAAAAAAAGAGAACTGCTAATACCGCTACTCAGACTAGAAAGAGCTACCTGTACTCGAACTCAGAACTCAGAACTACTGCTTCAAAAGAGACTTTCACTCAGAACTCATAAAGAGGGAAAGCTCATACTCCTACTCAAACTAGATCATATAAACTACTTGCTCAAATACCTCCTCTCAGATCGACAACCACAACCAATCAAGGGGAGACTGAAGTGCTTCTTTCTAATCCGATTCCTCTTCCAATTCGGAGATGCCAACCAAAGGAATAAGTTGCTTGCTCCTAAAAAGGAAGGCTCCTCAAGAAAGGAAAGAGCATCTTTCTTGCTACCGATCCAAGTCCTAGTCCATCAACGGGAAGAAGCCTACTCTCGGTTGGTGCTTTCCAGCCAATGCCAGGAATGAGTACCAAAGCTGAGTAAATCCTACTGCTTTCTTGAAATGGGATTCCAATTCCCTATCTCAAAAGACGTAAGCTCGTACTCGCGACCATACATGGAGTCGTGCCCTCAAGCCGGTCAAAGAAAATGATTCAAAGATTCCAGTTCCAGTTCAAAGATGACAACCCTCAAACGAGGAAGAAAGTAGTTTCTCGTCAAAAGGAGAGCTCCCAATATAGGATAGATAGCGTCTTTCTTGCTACGGATCCTATTCTTGTTCAAGGAAAGCTAGCTTGGTCCAATTCCAATTCAAGACAATCCGAAGAATCCTGCCAAACCAAAAGACGAGAGACTGAGATTATCCATTCTAAAAAGAACTCATATTCATTAGACGATCTAACCTATTCTCATAAACAAGTACCGAAGAAAAGACCAGCTCTGGAATCAAACTCCCCTTGATGGGTCGAGGGTGACCCTTCGATGGAATGGTAATGGCTTGCACGCTGACGGTATTTGCAATTGGCTTTTCATCGATGAAATGGAACTTCGACGTCAAGTAGCTTAAACATCGCTTAATGAATGCACAGAAGGCCGATCTAGTTCAATGTGAGGGGAACTTCTTTCTTTAGGATACAAAATCGACTTCATGGGTTGTGGGGCTCTTTCAAGGTAGTCGTATATCTAGATTTCATCCTTTGAGTTGAGGTGGGCAAAGGACCAGGTGAGGTCGCTACGAAACGAAAGAGTATGGGCGACGAGCGTAGTGAGGCGTAACTCACCAGTGGGGGCTCGTTCCACGAGCTAGGCTGTCTTTCTCTAAATGATTACTTTATAAGAACAACTAGACTGGCTTTCTGGAATACAACAGCAGGTTATGAAATAGCTTCAAGTGATAGCTTACAGGGGAACTTGTTGCACTTGCTTTCAGGTATTTCGCAACAAGTTTCCCTCCATTTAAGTAGGTATTTTCTTTGATGAAGTGTGACGTGAATCTTCTCCAACAGTCGCGTAATTACGTATATAATTCATGAATGCATAATTACATATATAATAGCATAGCAGCCACTTATTTCCTCGGCGAATGAAATAATCAGAAATGCATAATTACACATATAATAGCAGCCACTTATTTTATTTCCTCGGCTGCTAAAGCGTAATTACATAGAGAATTCATAACTGGAAGAAATGCAAAACGAAATCAAGTCAATTCTCTCAATTCTTTTCTCATAATCCAAGCAAAACTAAAACTGATTTTACACAAGGAGTTTGGATTGAAGGAGAGTAGCACCTTTTTCCACGTCTTAGACCAAATCCTGGAATATCCTTTTTTCTCTGATATCAAAAASGATATCCCTTATCTCCGGGAGCTCTACAAGGATATGAATAGGGACCCGGCTGTATTATGCTCCCTTTTGGAGCTAATACARGCAACCCTGAACTCTCGGGGCTTCCACCCGAACAAGTACGGGCGCTATCCACACATATAGGGAGGGTTAATAACTTCTAAGTCGCCGCCCCACTCCTCGGGGCCGGCCCCTCTCTGATAAGGAATGAAACGAAATAATCAAAATTCTATGACAAATTTGGTTCGATGGTCGCTCCCCACTAACCACAAGGATATAGGGACTCCACATTCAATCTTCGATGCCATTGCTGGAGTAATGGGCACATGCTTCTCAGTACCAATTCATATGGAATTAGCACAACCCGGCAATCAAATTCTTGGTGGGAATCATCAACCTCATAATGTGTCAATAACGGCTCACGCTTTTCCAATGATCCCTTTTATGGTTATGCCGGCGGTGATAGGTGGATCTGGTAATTGGTCTGTTTCGATTCCTATAGATGCACCTGACATGGCATTTCCACGATTGAATAATATTCCATCCCGGTTGTTGCCACCTTCGCTGTTTCTCCCATTAAGCCCAGCCTCGGTAGAAGTGGGTAGCGGCACTGGGTGGACAGTCTATCCGCCCCTAAGTGGTATTACCACTCATTCCGGACGAGCTGCTAATCCAGCGATTTCTAGTCCTCATCTATCAGGTGTTTCATCCATTTCAGGTGCTATCAATTTCATAACTACTATCCCCAACATGCACGAGCCTGGAATGACTATGCATAGATCACCCCTATTTGTGCGGTTTGTTCCAGTGACAGCATTCCTACTCTTATCATCACTTCCAGTACCGGCAGGGGCAATTACCATGTTATCAACCGATCGAAGCTTTAATACAACCTTTTTCGATCCTGCTGGAGGGGGAGACCCGATATTATACCAGCATCTCTTTCGGTTCTCCAGTCATCCAGAGGTGCATATTCCCATTCCGCCCGGATTCGGTATCATTAGTCATATCGTATCGACTTTTCTGGGAAAACCGGTATTCGGGTATCCAGGCATGGTTTATGCCATGATCAGTATTGGTGTTCCTGGATTTCTTGTTCGGGCTCATCATATGTTTATTGTGGGCTCAGACGTTGATACGCGTGCTCACTCTACCACAGCTACCATGATCATAGCTGTCCCCACTGGAAATCTCTAGTCGGATCGCTACCATGTGGGGAGGTTCGATACGATACAAAACACCCATGTTATCTGCTGCAGGGTCCATCTTTCCGTCCACCATAGGAGGACTCACTGGAATAGTCCTGGCAAATCCTAGGCTAGACATTGCTCTGGATGATACTCATTATGTGGTTGCACATTCTCATTATGTACTTTCTATGGGAGTCGTTTTTGCTTCATCTGCAGGATCTCACTTCCAGGTGGGTAAAATCCTTGGTCGAACATACCCTGAAACTTTAGGTCAAATCCATCTTCGGATCATTCTTTTCGAGGTGAATTCGACCTTCTTTCCCATGCATTTCTTGGGGCTTTCGGGTATGCCACGTCGCATTCCAGATTATCCAAATGCTTACGCTGGATGGAATTCCCTTAGCAGTTTCGGCCCTTATGTATCTATAGTTGGGATTTTTCGTTTCTTCATGGTCGTAACAATCACTTTAGGCGGTGGATACAACAAAAGATGTGCTCCAAGTCCACGGGCTGTTGAGCATAATCCAACCACACCGGAATGGATGGTACAAAGTCCTCCAGCTCTTCATACTCCTGAAGAACTTCCAGCTATCAAGGAGACCTTGTGATAAGCGAAGAAACGGTCGTCGGTTGCTACTAATAACCTAACAGAACTTTTCTGCGGGGAATAAAACAAACCAAAAAAGAACTCTATTTGTTTGTTAACTCTGATTGGCTGGGAATGCCTTTCATACAGGCTTCAACCCGAATCAACCCTGGTTTCATTCTTCAACCCGTAGGGCTGGGAAGGTGTGCATTAACCCACCCGTAGGGCCGCCAGAGAGGAGCTGCTCACCAAGGCAAAATATCTCCGACTTCAACCCTGGGTGGTTTCCAGTTTCCTTCAACCCATATCCTCTTTAAGAAGGTGAGGGCAGGTTGAGTTTGAATTCCTCCTTATGTTCAAAGAAACTTGAAACGACGAGGATTGAATGAACAAGTGAATGAATGAGGTGAAGCACACACCATAGAACGATATCCCTGGGGTGGGGATATCGGATGAGCTTATTAGGTTAAACATAGTGAGAGAATATCCTCCCTGGTATGCCGATGCTGGGAAGAGAGTGAATATCCTTCCATATCCAGGGATAGGATCTCGTTCATAATTCTAGTAGATGTCAATGCATATAGTTTCATTTGTTTGTTGGGTTTAAACAAACATTGAATATACTCGAACAACGTGAGAATGACAGGAAGGTGTGCACGCATACCATATATATCTCTGGGTGATTGGGTTGGTGATTGCTTCCACTTACAAGAATAGTTCATCCGAAAAGCCACTGCATATCTCTTCTCTTTGGCAAGACATTCCTCATTCTTTCTCTAAACAAGAACTCATCCCCCACCTTACCCCCTACGGGCAATATCGTTATGAATTGTGATTGTCTGACTGCCTACGCTCGCTAACGATTTTCACAAAGTGAAGTGCATACCCCGGCCATATTCGGGTATCACTTCCTTCGTTCAACCCGAATATGTAATTACATATATAATTAATAATAGACAAAGGCCTAGTTATTAAGACCAAATGCCTTCTATTGCCACTAGTGGACCCAGTTGAGGTGATTCTTCATCCTCTATCTCAACGAGCAATAAATGAAAGATTTGTTTAACAACTAGCCCCCAAACACTAATTGACTAAGAGCTCGTACAATCAATCACTTATTTCCTCGGCTGCTAAAGCGTAATTACATATATAAGTGAAACTCACTCACCATGTTGATAGGTAAGAAGGTAGGTAAGGTAAGATAAGGTTAATCCGGGAAGCTTGGCAATAAATCTATAGAGAGTAGCAGGATAGAAGGTAAGCGTGGTATGAATGGTAATGGGTATCTTATTCCCATCGCTCATGGAGGCATAGTTGATATTATTTCTGCGATATGGACTATCCATCTTAGGCAGTGATTTTTCTAGCCAGCAACATCGTAGCCAGTTACTGATAGCCAATGACTGATCTCCTAGCCATCCCAATATCTGACCCTGATGGCTGCAAATAGGTTAGCAGGAATAGGCCGAATATAAGTAAGTGGAATACCAAGGAAGAGCCAAGTAAGTAGCTCCACCAATGACCTTGCTCAATTATATCTCCGGGATGGCCCACTTCCTACCCATGAAGCCTTTAGCCCGATAACCATTCCTAAGTGTGATAACCCCTCCACCAGCAAGCATTCAACCCAGCAAATGTAAGCAGTAGCAAGAGTAGTAGCATCAGTGCTTCCACGCTTCCATGCCCCCCTCATTAAAAAAATAACTGGCCATGCCGGCAAGCTCATAAGAAAGCCCCACCCCGCTTGATATTTGATGGATTAAGAGGCGATACAGATTGGATAAAGAGGTTATTAAGGCACCTTTAATGCACCAACCCGTGCCGCTTCAATCTTGGTTGGCGAGAAGAAATCTGCCCTTATGCCTTTGCCCTTCTACGCGCCTCTTCCCTAGCAATAACCAACCCGTTCGTTGCTGTCCTTACGGGCTCTATGCTTGCGAGTGGGAAATAAAGGTGGGAACGAGGAGGAACCTATGTTTTGGAGGGAACGATCCAAATTGACTGATGGTAACGAAGGTGGAAGCAAATGGATCCTTCCGTTGATTCCTCTTCAAAAATCCTTGTCCTTCGCTTTCCTTTCTTGAGTCCATTCCCTAGTTACCGGGTAAATTGAAAAGTGATAGGAAACATATTTGCCTCCCACCCGATGGGAAGGTAGGACCAGCCGTTCGCTTTGGTCCTCCTTGAGGGTCTTTTACCAAATAAGGAAGGTAGGACCAGATTACTTGCCTTGTTCGCTTCGTGGGGCTTGCCTAAGGAAGACAAAGCGGTACCTACGGTAAGTATATTGATCCATGGTGGATGGTAGGTTAGCTGGGCTGGAAAGTACGCTAGGGTTCCTATTGATGGTAGGTTAGCTGGAAAGCGTAGGTTGATCTACTGGAAACTGCCTTTTCATGAACCATCCATTGTTTAAATTAAAGTATCTCATATGGCCTATAGATAGTTATTGATACTAATACAAAAAAATAGAGAGTGATTTATATAATATGTCAACTTTATATATGTAATAACGCCAGCAAAGAACGAAGGGGAAAATGTATGTAATGTAGCCTGGGGGGTCTGCCTCGCGACGAGAAGGTAAGCAACCTCGAGCTACTGACTTTGACTTTAGGGTAAGTCTCTTTTTTTTTGTTAGTGTCCTGTGGAATAAGGGTCCTGAACCAGACTGTCTTTCTGAGCACAACGAGAATGAGTAGAGTGAATGGAGGTATGGTTTGGCCTTCCTTCCATCCTTTCCTCGGTCGATAAAGAAATTGGTAACACACAAAATAGGCTATCCCTAACCAGACAGTAAAGAAAGCCCTTACGGGAAGGACAGAGATGGTAAAGAGATATCTATCACTGTATGGAGGAAATAACCCTAACGAAATCCCTTTCAGTCCAATTCATCTAGCTATGAACGGAGGGTCCGGGCTTTGCCCTTTGCGTGGAGGGTTTGCTAACGCTTCGCTAATGCTCCTGGCTTTCTTCTTTTAAGACCTTTCTTCTTTAAAGACAAAGTCTATCCATTTGATCGGCTTCGCCTTACCTGCATGATAAAACCAATAAAGAAATCTAGGTAAAGAAGCGGAACAAGAGATTATGTTGCTACCATTGAACCTCGGGTCGTCAAGATCAATATGGGAAGACGTGAGAGATCTGCCTTTCAATGTGCCAGTCGAAAACTCTCATCTCAAGCATGGGACCTATTCTTGAGGACTTGTTTGTCAGCTCCATATTATTCATCTCACCCGGGCGCCTCTCTCTCAAGTTTGGGATTAACCTAACCTCCCGGTGGTTAATACGTTAATAGAGTTACGAAAGAAAGAGGGAGAAACAGATACTCCCGATTGAGCCACAACCAACAAGTCCAGAGCGGGTCGAGTGCATGGCGAAATGATTCTTCGACATTTCTAATAAGGATGGGCGTACGGGGGGAATTCGTCTGGGGAAGCAACTCAACTAGAAGAGATATGGGTGGCATCAATTCAGAAACCTTTGGATCTGGCCCCGCTCACCAGTAGAGTACAGACCTTGATTGAAAAAACCTGGAAATGAGAGGGCGATATATATTGCTTCATTGGATTCGTTAAGCCCCAAAAAAAGTTCGTTAAGTTTATGCGATTACTGCGCCAGATGTTTTATCGTTGCCCCGCTGATCTATCTTTTTCGGATTCCAAACTCCATAAAACCCGGGAGGACGGGTTCCAAACTCCATCTCCATATTCAGTCGGGGGGATTGATATCTCGTGCCCTAGACTCTATTCATATGGTTCAATCGATAGAAACAAAGTTGCCCCTTAAACACGGTTTACTCATCCTATAGGTACAAATCCCTTCCTTTATTCCTCGAATAATTAATGGAGGAATAAACTACAAGGTGATAGGCTTGGAGATTAAAGATATTTTCTTTAACCCTCCCCGTCCCACCTTTTATATGTTGGGATCCCCAAAAGGAGGGAAAGGGTTTTGGTTGTCCCAATACATCGTATATGAAGCAGCTCTCCTGTATCACTGAAAGCCAGCCTTCAAGCTTGCAAGTCTGGTTCGCAATTAGAAGTACTACTATATAACATGCTCACAATACGCTCACCTAAGGTATGCAGGTGTTGGGGTGGGTGGTGGCCAAAGGAATAGGAATTGGAAATGATTTCTAAGATGTATTTGTATGCGAAACACTACGCAGTGAACATGACAGACAGATCCGGGGGAGATTACTACCAATATCGATTGAGGAATACACACCAGCTAATTACCACACGCAGGGATAGATGCCCCTATCCAGCTCCTTAGCCTTGGTGAAAAGAACGGATTGCGACCTTGAAGTTCGAACACTATTCTAATTAGAGTATCGGACCCACACCTTTTTGATAGAGTTCTTCACGTGGAAGGACAGATCAGATTCACACTCCTCGCTCACGCCGTCACTCACTAGGTGGGGAATTGGAAACCGAACGATCTGTAGTCCATTCATCATTGAGACTGTACAGTTTCACAGCCTTGAGCTATATATAAGTTAGACGCGGAAAAGCAGTCTTGAACGATTATTAATTAGACCGGGTGGCTTCGCTTGTGGATCGAGCTGCTCAACGTTGTTCCTGCGGTCCATTCAGTCTCCGGCGGTTCGGGGTGATCCTACAACTGTTCATGCAACTAGAGGGGATCCGGAAGCATCTGTTCTGGCTGATAGGGATCCTCATCCTGCTAGGTTTGGGAGGCTAGGGATTCTCGTCCTGTGACAGTTCAGGTTCATGTGGTTCGGGCTGTTAAAGATGCTGTTAGAACGGTTCGGGCAATAAGGTCCAGTCGGCCTGTTGTTCGAACTGTTAAAGATGTGGTTTGATCGGGGCTTGCTGTTCAAATTGTTCACGCGGCGAGGGCATATCCTATGGCTAGGGGTGACCTTGGATTTCGCGTTGTTAGGGGTGACCCTCACTTTATGAGTTTGCTGCATATAGGTGATTTCATCCATCGATTGACGAATGCGTGCTAGCTTATTCAAACATCTATGATGTAGAAAGCACACCACCAAAGGCAAGGCATCCCTTCGCTTAGTTAACCGCTTAGAGTTGTTATAGTTGTGCTTGACGTAACCATTGATCAAGATAGAATGACAGATGATGGATAGTTCGGAGTTGCGCTTCGGATTGGAATTTTTACCCGTATGGAGATTGAACCGAAGTTTTGCTATCTAGTATACACCCGATAGAAGGGTTCCCCTTATGCCTCTCTTACCCCTTATTAATTACTAAAATTGAAAACCATACATGCATACCCCCTATATAAGTAGGTCTTCCATAAGTAAAGGGTAGGCGTTGCGCAGTCTTGAACAATTATTCAAGTATTAGTGGGGCGTTTCAAATTTATTATATTCCTAACATTTCCATTGCCTTTATCTATGCCTATGCCTCCGCTTACGTAGCTACCTTATATATTGATGCTTTTTAGTAAACAAGGTAAATTGGTACCTGTTCCGCTTCCCCCGGCCCTGAGACGAGCTTAGCCCAAAAACTACCTTAGGCACTGATACATATTCTCCTTATTTATTATATAATATATAATGCCATATATTGTGGTGGATGCTATTGATAGCTATTGATCCGGGACTAGATATTTCAATGGGACAGTATCTACTACAGGAGACTCTGCCACTGATTGCTTCGCCACTGGCTTCCTTCCATCTCTCTTTTGGAAGTAGCAGTTTGAAGGCCATCTCTTGGAAGTTGCAGTATGAATGAATCTGGGTGTGCACGAATGAATCTGGGTGTGTCTGCCCTATAGAATTTGTTATGTCCTCTGCCCGCAATAATTGGACTATAGCCCACAATAAATGGATTAACTGGCCTTGCACGACTGGCCTAGGGACTCGCATCTTTCATCTATTTCTTTTTAGTCCTGATCTAACGACAAGAGAATTCATGATGTTACTTACTTTACTATTCCCAACAATGTTCTTCGGACTATGATGTAATCTTAACAGATATACATTATTAAGTAAGTACATTGTTATATGTATAATACTAGGTCTATACTTTTCTTAACGAATGCATGGTTATAAGAACCGAATACTCAACATATGGAATATTCAAGCGCAGACAACGCGTATTAGTGAAGAGGTTTCACAAGTGACTAGTGATCACTTAAGCCTAGTTCGAGTCGAGGATACGCTCAACATTCTAATTGAAAGAGACCTAGTCGTCTAATGGTAATACCCCATATCCGGATTCGATTTCCGGTTAGGTTGTAGAGTTATTTCTTCAGCCGGTTTGGCTTAATGGTAAAGCGTGCGTCTTGTAAACACAAAATTGGAGTTCGATTCTATAAATTGGCATGTTATCATTAACAGATAGAACAAGGTCTAAAGGCAAGACTGCGTGGTGTCGAGTGGTTYGATTACACTGTTTCCTTAACTATCTACTCAAGATCACTAATCTAGAGGCATGGTAAGAGAAATTAGTGCACTTACTCATTAAGGAGAAAGACAAAAAAGACTACTGTGTTGTTTAACCAATAATGGCATACTCTGACACGATAAGCTCAGTGATGTCCTGTATAAGGGTATACAAAAAGGCTAAATTGGCTTATCCAGTTAACCACTATATTACCTAGAATAATGACATGTAAAAACACTTAATTATAACTCAAGCTAAGTCATGAATTACTAGTCTGCAGCTTAATGCCTACTATATTGTAATTGCTTACTTCATGCATGGATTATGTTAATCTATTTTATTGTGCCACTATGTAAATTGTAATTAG
>ML829999.1:17154-37333 GCA_009831015.1 Picea engelmannii | reverse complement strand
ACTATAATTTATCAGAAGTTTTCATATTCACAATGCAAACTGTAATTTATAATGTAATGGATGGCTACTTGCCCCACTGGAATTGCTCATTGAACTCAACATTGAATTTTGTCTTTCATTTTCTTGATAAAATCTTGATTTAGATCTAATGCATTCCTTTGATAGGTTAGACATGCAGGCTGGACATCCTTATCGCAGTTGTTATATTCTTCTCACCACCATCGTAATCTTTTCTAGGAATGCAATTTCTATTATTCTCATTAATACTTACATAATGTATTATCTAGTGATTATCTATTTGATTCTAAGGGAACAATCTATATTTCCATAGCCTGAATTTGTTTAATGAGAAAACAATGACCTGAGTTGATGCATTTAATTCTTTTGATGTATAATTAGGTTTTAGAGTTTCTAGTGAAGAAATCAGAGTTTCAAGTGATGAATTCATTTGTGTAATTTAGTTCTGTAAGTAGTTGTTCTAGAGTTTCGAGTGAACAAATCAGAGTTTTAGGGTGTGAATTCATTTGTGTAATTTAGTCGAGGAATCCCTATAGATTCKCTACCTATGGGCCATGAAAATTGAGGGAAGAAATAAATTGATTAACTCTATTAATCTTAGTTTTCCCTTGACTACTCTCACAATATAGGTGGCTATTGGATCTCAACATTAAAAACTAATATATTTCCATTTTATATGGATCGGTTCAACCACTCTTTTGTTTTAGATTTAATTTTTGTTTTAGATTCAATATCATATTGTTGCACTAATCTTTTCAATGAGAAATGTTCTCAAATTATTTGAATATTTGAAAGTAGTAAATGTCTGTAACAATTTGTATATGTTTTTCAAAAAATAATGATGAAATGTTGTATGACGTAATAATGGGAGACAAAATATACAATTGATTTCAAGAGTGACGAGGACCAAGCATTTAATAAAGTTTTTCATGGTAGAACAACGAATCAAATCTAGCCAAATGATCATTTATAAGTGCAATGACTAATCCTATGGTACATTCCAAAGGAGATGGAGGGAGAGGGCAAGTGAGGGGCTCTCACGATGGCAAACTTGCTAAAAATTAAAAATGGGTAGTTAATATCTCATGCAAATGTGCATGATGGCAAGTGAGATACTATATCAATTATAAGTTAGTAATATTTTTCTTTTTCCATTTTTAAATGTTTATATTTTTTTATTAATTTATAATTTATATATATATATATTTATTATTAAAATTAAAATATTTATAATTATTAATAATTGATATGGATTTATTACTACATTAATATATTAGTTTATAATAATTGCATTAATTATAATAATAATAACAATTTATTTTTAAGGTTATTGACACTAAATTGATGTATGATTTTTTTAGATAAGCAATTTTATTAGTAAATTTTAAGAAAGTATACATATCCTACTTTCTGGATTTTAACTTGTGACCTTTTAGAAGAAAACACATGTTCTTAATATATTAATCATATTTAATAAATAATGTATTAATTTTTAATAATAATAATGTATCAAATGTATTATTACATTTATGTAATAATGTATTAATAGTTAGGGTTGGGATTATCACATTATATTTATATATTAATATTTTATGAATGTATTACTACTTTAATAATGTATTATTAATGTATTAATTAATTAATACATTTAATTATTAATATATTAGTACTATATCATGTTATATTATACATTGATGTATTAATATTTTAAATCATATATTACATTAATGTAATAATATATTAATACTTTAATAATGCATCACAGAATACTTAAATGTATTACTACTTTAATAATGTATTTATTAATGCATTTATTAAATACAACTTCTATGCAATAATACTTAATTATACTTTCCATACACACACACACATATATATCACATCAATTCAACAATCTTATCTTTTTCATAAAGGAAACATTTAGTTAGATATACTTTTTTAAACTTCGTCAAAACATCATTTTCGCAATGCGAAAAAAAAACAACCTTGTCATGCAACGAATAGCCCAACGTTGCAATCTAACGAACAAAACTAGACATTACAACATGACGAATATAGTAATGTTGCAATGTCTTGCACATAGTAACATCACACAATGACAACCATAGTAATGTCGCAATATGACGAACATAATAATGTTGCAATCTATTGAACATAGTAACATAATAGCCATGTCATCACAATATGGAGAGTAACATTACAATGTGTCACCCATTTCCCTGTCATCGCAATGTGATGGACATATCCTCACGTCACAATGTGACAAACACTTCCAAACATCAGTATGTGGAATATAGTAACATTGCAATCTACTAAACATAGTAATACATTAATTAAGATCAATGTATCACTGCTTTGGTATTGTATTTATTAATGCATTTAATAAATACAACTTTTATGCAATAATACTTAAAAATACTTTCCTTATATATATATATATATATATATATATATATCGCATCAGTTCAACATTTCTATCTTTTTCACAAAAGAAACATTTAGTTAGATATATATTTTTTAAACTTCACCAAAACATCATTTTCGTAATTTGGGGAACAAAAACCATCCTTGTCATGCAACGAACTAGTGTTTCTCTCTCACTCACTATCTATATAAGCTCGCCAAGCATTCAAGCAAACGACACAGACATTCATCGTTCCATAGATAACTGTGATCTGAACTATTTCCAGTTTTGCAGAGTGTGATCTGAATTTCTTTTAGTTTTATAGAGATCAGGAACATGGAGGAGGAGCAGTTGAAGGTGTTGAACTTATGGGTGAGTCCATTCGGTATGAAGGTTTTGATCAGATTGGAAGAAAAAGGTGTCAAATATGAATACCAAGAAGAGAATCTCTCCTCCAAGAGCGAACTGTTACTGCAAATGAAACCTGTTCACAAGAAGATACAAGTCTTCATCCACAAAGGCAAGCCTGTCTGCGAGTCTCTCAGCATTCTCGAATACATCGACGAGACTTGGAACAGCTCCAATCCTTTTATGCCCTCAGACGCATATGACCGAGCCCGTGCAAGATTCTGGGCAGACTTTGTAGACAAGAAGGTATTCATATTATTCACATGCCCATTTTAAAGCCCTGATTACTTCTTCATTTCATCTAAGATTAATTAATGGTGCGGACTAACTTGCTCTCGTTTGTCCAGGTTTATGGTAATGGAGCTTCTCTCTTTATGAGATGCAAAGGAGAAGTCCAGGAAGAGGCTAAGCATAATATATTGGAGTACATGGGATTGTTGGAAGGAGCGCTTAATGAGCTTTCCGAAGGCAGTAAGCCTTATTTTGGAGGGGAACAGTTTGGGTTCATGGATATTGCGTTCATTCCATTTGCCTCTTGGTTCCTTGCCTGGGAAACAATGGGTAATTGGAAGATACCATTGAACACTCAGTTCCCAAGGCTTCATGAGTGGGTGAATGCATGTATGGAGAGCGACAGCGTCAAGAAAATCCCTCCACCCCCTGAGAAGCTTGCAGACTTCGGCGTTCAAGTGAGGAAAAGATTTGTCAGCTCCGACTGAATATCTTACGTATGTAGTAGAGAGTCCAGACCCGATTACTGTGGTTTTTGTTGTTATGATCTGAACAGTGTTTTCATGTCCCTTTAAATCCATAATAAAAACATCATCTTCTAACTGTGGTTATATATTCTATTGATGTCTGTATATGCATATCTCTATTCTATTTTTTATAAATAAAATTCATTCATGTTAAATAATTACTTTAAGTAAATAGGCATATATTTATTGGAAATGGGTATATTTAATGATCTTTTAATTATTAAGTTTAATCATATAGCTAGTAATTGAAGATGTTGACATATTTTTGATAGTCCTTTGAAATCAATGAATAGATGTGATTTGATGTTCATAACTTCCTATCATTTTTTAATGCAACAGTTAATCTTTTTACTTTTTTATATTTAGGTAATCATGTTAAAAAATTATTATTGGACATATGATTGCCACTTTTGTGATTAGTAAACTTAATTGACATTAAAGATTTACTTCACTATTAACCTTTTATCATTTTTTATCATTTACAGTTTCAGATTTACATTTTGACCATGTTTAACCATACCTCTAATAAATTTACCTACCAAAGCTTGAGCTTTTCATTTTCTACATAAAAAAAAATGATAGACTTCATAAAACGCACTCCAAACATAGTAATGTAAATAGCATATAAATCTTTGGCATTCTTCATAAAACGCACTCCAAAATAGTAATGTAAATAGCATGTAAATCTCTGGCATTCATTCTTGGTAGCATTCACCATTTCTCTCTTGGAACGATCTCATTAACAATTTTGATGTTCAAAGAGTATCCAATAATTCCAATCTTTCCAATCCATTAGAGGCATAAAGAAATGAAAAACTTATTTTCAATACTCAACGCTCAAATCATTGTTAGGGTATGTTTTTTTCTCAGCGCAATATTGCACAATATCTAGGATTTCGAGACATCAACAGTACTTTACAGTTTTAATGAAAAGAAATTGGATGTTTGTGTTTGTAAAAAGTGTTGGCCGACTCTCATCAAAATGCAAAAGTTGCAATAGAAAAATTTGTTAATAAAACTCCACGGAATACCCTTCACTGAAAAGAAAACCTTGGGAGTTCAGGTGTTCATATCTAGACGAACAGTTTGGAACAACATGAGATTGTGTACTCTAATATTCCAATGGTGTTGGAAAGATGAGGTCTTGAAGTTGAGTGTTGCTTCTTCTACTATTAACCCTATGATTTCATGTATGTTCAAGGGCTTATTGATAAAGAATGACACCATTTTCAAAACAGCAACTGCTTCTACTTTAATTTAATTTATCAATTTATCGTAAAATTGTTTAGGACAGAATTTATGGCAATGAAATTGTTTATGGCAAAATTTATCCCAAGGCGAAATTTATCCCAATAAAATTGTTTATCACAAAATTACATTTTCATTACTTTCATAATAAAAATGTAATTTATGGCTGAATTTATAGTGAAACTATAATTTATCAGAAGTTTTCATCTTCACAATGCAAACAGTAATTTATAATTCAATGGCTGGCTACTTGCCCCACTGAAATTGCTCATCAAACTCAACATTGAATTTTGTCTTTCATTTTCATGATAAAATCTTGATTTAGGTTTAATGCAGGCGGGACATCCTATGAATTAGAGTTCTAGCATTCCATCTTCCTTATCGCAGTGGTTATATTCTTCTCATTACCATCGTAATCTTTTATGGTAACGTAATTTCTATTATTCTCATTAATACTTACATAATGTATTATCTAGTGATTATCTATTCGATTCTGAGGGAACAATCTATATTCCCATAGCCTGAATTTGTTTAATGAGAAAACAATGACCTAAGTTGATGTATTTAATTATTTTGATGTATAATTAGGTTTTAGAGTTTCGAGTGAAGAAATCAGAGTTTCGGGGTGATGAATTCATTTGTGTAATTTTGTTCTGTAAGTAGCTATTTGTGGCTCAAGTGTTTGATTCGTAATGAATTCATTTGTGTTTTCATTTTAGATGGGTCGTTCAATCACCCTTTTGTTTCAAATTCAATATCCTTTTGTTTCAGATTCAATATCATATTGTTGCACGAATTTTTTCCATGAGAAATTTTCTCAAATTTGGAAGTAGTAAATGCACTCTAACAATTTGTATTTTGTATGTCTTTCAAAAAAATAATGTTGAAATGTTGTATGAAATAATAATAGCAAACAAAATAATCATTTATAAGTGCAATGACTAATCCTAGGGTGCATTTCAAAGGAGATCTCGGGAGAGGGCAACTAAGGGGCTCCCACAATGGAAAACAAACTTGCTAAAAATWAAAAATGGATAGTTAATATCTCATGCAAATGTGCACGATGGCAAGTGAGACATTATATCAATTACTATATTAAGTTAATGATATTTTTCCTTTTCAAATTTGAATGTTTATATTTTTTTATTAATTTATAATTGTGATATATATTTATTATCAAAATTAAAATATTTATGATTATTAATAATTAATATARATTTATTATTACATTAATTTTTTAGTTTATAATAATTATATTAATTATTACTACATTACCTCTAATTAATAATATTTTTTATAACTTATCAATGTATTAACATATTTAATAAATAATGTATTAATGTTTAATAATAATAATAATAATAATAAATCAAATGTATTAATAATGTATTATAGTTAAGATTTAAATTATTACATTATATTTATATATTGATACTTTATCAATGCATTACTAATTTAATAATGTATTAATTAATACATTTAATTATTAATGTATTAATACTATAACATGTCACAGTATACATTACTATTTTAATATTTTAATTGGTAATGCATTTATTAATGCATTTAATAAATACAAATTTTATGCAAGAATATTTAATAATATTTTATATATATCGCATGGTCAACATTCCTATCTTTTTTAGAAAGGAAACATTTAGTTTGATATTTACCTTGTCATGCAATGAGTAGCTCAATGTTGCAATCTAATGAGCAAAACCATACATTACAACATGACAAATAAATTAATGTTGCAATGTCTTGAACATAGTAACATCACACAATGACGAACATAGTAACATTGCAATCTAACGAACATAGTAATGTTGCAATCTATTGAACATAGTAACGCCACAATTAGATGATAATAACCATGTCATCACAATATGGAGAGTAGTGTCACAATGTGTCACCCATTTCCCTATCATCACAATGTGATGGACATATCCCGACGTCGCAATGTGATAAACACTTCCAAACATTGGTATGTGTTGAATATAGTAACATTGCAATCTACCAAACACAGTAATGTCGCAATGTGAAGAACATATGCCTATCGTCGAAACGTGACGAACATAGACAAACGTCGCAATTTGATGAACATAAAACTGTTGTCACAAACATAGTAATGTCGCAATGGGATGAATGTATATAGATGTCATAATGTGATGAATATAGCCATGTCATTGCAATATGAAGAAGAAAATTGAACGTTACAATGTAACAAACAAAGTAATGTTGCAATGTCTCGAACATAGTAATGTCGCACATTGACAAACATAGTAACGTTACAATCTGATGAACATAGCAATGTTGCAATATGTTGAACATAGTAACATCACATTGTGATGATAATAGCCATATTCTCACAATATGGATAACAACTTTGCAATGTGTCAAACATAAAAAGACATCATAATGTGTCACACATCACCCTGTCATCGCAATGTGATGAAAATTTCCTCACGTTGCAATGTGACACACATATCTCGATGTCGCAATGTGACAAACTGACGCACACTATCGCAACCTCACAACCCGCAGGTCGGAAGGTCCGCATGCTCACATGATCTTTTCTTTTCTCACGGCCCGAAGAACACTAATTGGTCCTTCTATCTCCCTATCGGGAAATACGCACCCACAACAAACTCTTCACGGGATCTCCTCTTTTCAATCGGGAGATCGGACTTCGCGACTTCGCGACTTCGCGAGGTCAGTGGTCAAGCGTTGGGCTCTCAAACCCCCAAGACCCAACAACAGTCAACGCTGACCCTTTTCCTTCTCTTTCAGGATTTTCCTGTCACGAGTTCGACACTCGCGATATCGAGCAACTCAATTTACTGAACCCCGACTCCCGATATGCCAAAATTTCGATGCACGCGCGAGTTGACTACTCAACGGTCCTTCACTCCATCGGCATTTCGGACTTCGCGGGATCGCGAATCCTAATGCATATGTTTCGGGACTTCTCGCCATGAAACTCCGATAAGACGTGCCACCTATCCACCTCACTAACTCATGTGGCCCCACACCATCCTTGACTATCGGGATATCACGTATCGTGTTATCGCGATTCCTAATGAAATGTTCACGGAGTCTAAACGAGCAAAACCCCGATATGCGAATACACGTGTAAATCCGACGGTCCTTGTGGCTCAGATCTACGGTCCTATCCCTCCCGAGGTTTGAACCCTTCGGGAATAATTCACCATATCTTCCCCGCTCCTCTGTGAGATCTAACGGCTCCCGCCATGTCGCAAATCCTCCTTGGAGAATACCGACCATCCATTTCTTCTTGATGATTCTTGCGAATGACCAAGTGTTCCTCGCAAAACTCGTCCACCTGCTCGCAGACTTGCGACGATTCTGGCAAACTTTCAAGGCACAACTTTCGTGTGCTGTCCTTCAACAAATTCGAAAGCCCTATCCTTCCTGAGCTTCCTTGTAACTCTGAGCCTTGGAAAGACTCTTGTGCGCACTCCTTGCGGCAACCTTCAACCATGTCTAAGCATTGAATTCCTTTCGACTCTGCGCACACCTACAACAACAGTCCCTCGACGTTTCACTCAGGTCCACAACCCTGAGACTTCCTCGGCCTGCGCACTCCTTGCACGGCTCCTGTGCCCCACTGCACCTTTTGAGTAAATGAGAACAAAATCTATCCCTATCTGAACCCTTTGGCAATGCACTCCTTGCAGACAACTCCGACTGCACTCCTTGCATGAAATCTGGCTCAGATTGAGAAACAATTGAAACCCATTCCTCTCCCTTTCAGACTTCAAACTCAAACATGAAATCATATACACAACATACAAGGAAAATGTATAAAAGGAAGCAAACATTCATGAGCATATCATTTAGCATTAATACACACAGAATAGACACAAAACCATGAATTTGAATCAACTCTTCTTATTAATTCAAATATCTATACATGGGTGTTCTTACACAGCTCTCTGCATGCTCTCCTATGCTCCAATGCTTCATACTAACTTACAATGCACAATGAGGGTGTCTATATTTTGTTTCCCTCTTGCACTTCTAAACTGTCTAATCTAGAATTAAATTCTATCTACCTGCATTAACTACTTTAAATGCCTTCTACCTACTAAGGATGAGAGCAAATAGCTCAAGGTCCGGTTACATTTTACAAGTGCGCCTCATCTTAATGGCTCATTTAATATTGCACAACAACTTCAAGGTGATTTCAAAATTTGGACTGGCGCTTTCCAGCTGTCCATTGTCTTCTGCGCTGGCTCGCTTGATGTTGGCGATGCTCCTGCATCATACTCCCTGGCTTGAAAATTTTCATGGGCTCCTGTCCATGAGCTCATGCACGGTCTATCCATGCTTCTGTATCTCTGCATCGGTCTCCCAGCTGGAATCTTCAACTTGATGGTTCTTCCACTTGACCAGATACTCAAAGTATTTCTTTCGCCAGGTCCTCTTTCTCACTCGTTTATCCAGTATTCGCTCCATCTGTGGCTTATTTGCAACTGGCATCTGCTTTGTCCACTGGATCACTGGTTGCTCAATTCCAGTCTCTGTTTCCTCAGCTCTATATGGGTACAAATATGAGATGTTGAATATCGGAGAAATTTTGATCCCATTGGGTAATTCAATCTCATAAGCATTCGTCCCAAATTTCTTCAAGACCCTACATGGCCTGATTTTCTTCATCTTTAACTTATTATATGTTCCTCTCGAAAACCTTTCTTTTCTCAAATGTGCCAGAATCAAGTCACCGACCTCAAACTGAAGTTGTCTTTTGTGCTGATCTGCTCTACGCTTATACTCCTGGCTTGATTTCTGCAATCGTTGCTTCACCTGATTGTGAATTTATTTCATCGCCTCTGTGAATTCTTCTACACTAGCACTCCTAGTCACAGTCTGTTCTGAATCCCTCAGTTAAGAAATTCCCCTCGGCTGCATGCCATAGACAACCTGAAATGGACTCTGCCCAGTGCTCATGTTAATTGATTCGTTATACGCAGACTCTGCCTGCGGCAATATGTGGTCCCACTGGCTATGGTGTTCTGTCACCAAGCTTCTCAGCAAGTCTCCCAGACTTTTGTTTACCACTTTTGTCTGTCCATCTGTCTGAGGAAGATAAGACGAACTAAATGACAAGTTAGTTCCTAGCTTCTTCCATAAGGTCCTCCAAAAATGCCCTATGAATTTAGTATCTCGATCCGAAACTATGCTTCTTGGTAAGCCATGAAGTCGAACAACCTCTTTGAAAAACAGGTTCGCAATGTGAGTTGCGTCACTGGTTTTCTGACACCTCTTTGTGTTCTTGGCAACCCCAATACAAAATCCATGCTAACTGCATCCCACGACCTCTTTGGTATGGGAAATGGTTGATAAAATCCTGCATTCTGCTTCCTTCCCTTCGAATGCTAGAAAATTCTGCATCTATCCACAAATCTCTTGACATCTTCTCGCACTCTCGGTCAAAAATATGACTCATTCATCTTTGCGAACATCTTGTCGTGACCAAAGTGTCCTGCCAATCCTCCACTGTGTTTCTCCTTCAGAAAATTCTCCCTCATGGAGCATTTCAGAATACACAGTTGATTACCTCTAAACAATAATCCTTCCTGGATCATGTATTCTATCCACGGGTTTCTGTCTCTGAGAATTGGATTCTCAGCTGCTTCATATGCCTCTTTAAAATCTAGATCTTCTGCGTACATGTTTCTGAGATCATCAAAACCCAATGTTTTGACTCTGAACTCCTGTAACAACAAACACTTCCTGCTCAAAGCATCAACAACTTTATTAGCAGTACCCGAAATATGTTTTATCACAAAAGTGAAATTCTACATATACTCAACCCATTTGACATGTTTCTGATTCAACTTCTCCTGTTGAGTCACAAACTGCAGTGCATGATTGTCACTGTATAATACAAACTCTTTCGAGATCAAGTAATGCCTCCATTTCTTCAATGCGTGTATGATAGCATAAAACTCCTTGTCATAAGTGGAGTACTTCACTTTCGCTTCATTCAACTTCTCACTGAAATATGCTATTGGCCTGTCTTCTTGACTCGAGACTGCCCCGATTGCAAATCCTCTTGCATCAGATTTCACCTGAAATGTCTTCTGGAAATATGGCAACACCAAAACTGGTTGTTCCGTGATCTTCCTTTTCGATAGATTGAAACTCTTCTCAGCCTCTTCAGTCTAGTAAAAATATTTATGTCTTTTCTTCACTGTGTCCATCATCGTTGCACTAATTCCATTGAAATTCCTGATGAACTTCCGGTAGAAACTAGCCAATCCATGAAAACTTCTCACCTCAAATGTATTCTTTGGTGATGGCCAATTCTTGATCACCTCCACCTTATCCGGATCCATCCTCAACTCATTTGCGGAAATAATAAACCCCAAGTAAATGAGTTCTGACTTCATGAACGAGGATTTCTTCATATTTATCAACAACTTCTCCTGCTGTAGCTTCTACATCACTATAGCCAAATGCTTCAGATGCTCTGCCACTGTCTTACTGTACACCAGTATGTCATCCAAATACACTATGACAAATTTTCTGATGAACTCCCTCAGGACTTCGTTCATCAACCTCATGAAGGTACTCGGTGCATTTTCTAAGACAAACGACATAACAAGCCATTCATACAACCCTTCATTTGTTTTGAATGTTGTCTTCCACTCGTCACCTTCCCTCATGCGGATTTGGTGATAACCTCTTTTCAAATCAATCTTTTAAAAATACCTTGATCCACTCAAGCAATCCATCAGATCATCCATCCTCGACAATGGAAATCTATACCTGATGGTTATCTTATTAATCACCCTCGAGTCGGTACACATCCTCCAGCCTCCGTCTTTCTTCAGGCTGAGTACTGTTGGAACAAAACATGGACTGAAGCTTTCCCTGAACAAACCTTTGTCCAACACATCCTGGACTTGCCTCTTAACCTTTTCATTTTCTTGTGGCATCAATCTATATGCGGCTTTGTTTGGAAAACTTGATCCTAGTATGAGATCAATGTGATGACTCACACTCTTGATCGGTGGCAACGAACGAGGTAATTCGTCCACTATGATGTCAACAAACTCTTCCAGCAGTTCCTGAACTTCTTCTGGTAAATCATCTACCCTTGTGCTAGTCAGAACAATCTTAGGCTTTCTGACCATTATGAACTGTGGATTCTCCTTCTTCTTAACCTCTGTAAGAAGTTCCTTCCCACTCATGAGAAGTACTATGTTGCTTACTTCCAGTTTCACCTCCTTATCCTTAATCGGAAGCAACATGTGTGTCTTCCCATTCTTCTCCAGGGTGTATGTGTTCTTCCTCCCATCATGAATTACATTTCGGTCATATTGCCATGGTCTACCCAACAATATATGACAAACATCCATAGGAATGATATCACATAAGATATTATCATTATATCCTCCTATCTTAAATTCAACCAAGCATTGTTTAGTGACAGTTACCTGGTGTACTTTATGTAGCCATGAAACTATGTATGGGCTTGGATGATCAGTGGTCTCCGACTCCAGCTTCTCTACCATCTCTGTAGAAACAAGATTATCCGTGCTACCACTATCTACAATGACCTTGCATACCCTGTCCTTGGTCTTGCAAGCAGTCTTGAAAATTTTGGTCCTTTGGACTGAACTCTCCACCTCCTTCTTGGGTGTCAAAAGGACTTTTCGCATCAACAACGATATTCCACCTTCAACGTCTTCCACCTCATCCTCTTGCCTCTGTGCCTCGACGATGTGAGTTTCTCCAATCTCTTTCTTTTTCTCTGGACACTCATAAGACTTGTGCCCATTCTTTCCACATGTGAAGCATATGATTACTCCACCTCTTCCTCTTCCTCTACCTCTAGTACGAGGAAAAGTGTTGTTGTCAACATATTTTCCTCTCTGCTCAGTATGTTTCCCTCTCTATTCAGAATATGGCCCTCTCTGTGAGGTCCCAACTCTCTTAGTTCGAGTCTGAGGTTTCTTCCAGTCTTCTCTGGGCTTCTGGTATTTATCCTGGGCAACTGATTTGCCTCTGGGATGACTTCTGTCTCGGCCCCTCTGAATCTGTTTTTGGCTCAGTTTCTCTTCTGCTTTCAGAGCCATCTGATAAGCATCTTCCACCATTCATATGGTTACCATTCTCATCTCATCCTGGATATCATATCTCAGACCATTCATGTATCTTGCAACTTTCTCATCGTCTCTCTCCCGATGACCTGCCCTGATGTTCAGTTTATAGAATTCCTTAGTGTATTCTTTCACTGTCATCATCTTTTGTCTCAGGTTCTGCATCCTCCTGAACAGAGTAATTTGATAGTCCCTGGGGATGAATTTCGCCTTCATCTTCATGATCATTCTATCCCAACTCTTGATCTTTTGCTTTCCCTTGCAACGTCTATCAGCTTGTAGCTCGTCCCACCACAATGCTGCATGTCCTCTCAATATCGTAACAACATGCTTGACTTTCTTGTCCTCTTCGACATCTTCATAGTCGAAGTATGTGTCCAGATCTCTAATCTAGTCTAGAAGCTCCTCTGCATCCATGTTTCCCTCATAAACTGGAATGTCCATATTTTCCCTTGCACCCATCCTGGCAATAGCTCTGATCAAACATTTGTTTGATGCATCTTCGGCTACAACTTCTTCTTCTCGTTCAACCTCATCTTCACTTTTGGAATCACTGAGATCCCTAGCACTGGCTATGCATCTTTGAGTTGTCTCCATGTCTTCGAGTCTAGCTCGTAGATCACGCATCTCTCTCTCCATAACTGGATCAGTTATCTACTTGCCTCTTCTTCTCGACATCTCCCTCTCCTCTGGATCGGGTGATTGCATGTCCCTTCTCCTGGGCGGCATGGATGAATTCTTCTTCTTCTCTACTACAGAAAGCAAAGAACCTTTCTGAGCTCTGATTCCAAACTTGATGCACATGGTCGCAACCTCACAACCTGCAGGTCGGAAGGTCTGCATGCTCACAGGATCTTTTCTTTTCTCACGGCCTGAAGAACACTAATCGGTCCTTCTATCTGCCTATCGGGAAATACACACCCACAACAAACTCTTCACGGGATCTCCTCTTTTCAATTGGGAGATCGGACTTCGCAACTTCGCAAGGTCAGTGGTCAGGCGTTGGGCTCTCGAACCCCCAATACCTGACAATAGTCAATGCTGACCCCTTTCCTTCTCTTTCGAGATTTTCCTGTCGCGACTTCGGCACTCACGATATCGAGCAACTCGATTTACCGAACTTCGACTCCCGATATGTCGAAACTCCGACGCACGCGTGAGTTGACTACTCAACGGTCCTTCACTCCATCGGCATTTCGAACTTCGTGGGATCGCGAATCCTAATGCATATGTTTCAGGACTTCTCGCCACGAAACTTCGATAAGGCGTGCCACCTGTCCACCTCGCTAACTCATGTGGCCCCACATGATCCTTAACTGTTGGGATATCGCGTATCATGTTATCGCGATTCCTAATGCAATGTTCACAGAGTCTCAACTAGAGAAACCCTGATATGCAAATACACGTGTAAATCCGACGGTCCTTGTGGCTCGGATCTATGGTCCTGTCCCTCCTGAGGTTTGAACCCTTCTGGAATACTTCACCGTATCTTCCCCTCTCCTCTGTGAGATCTAATGGCTCCCGGGATGTCGCAAATCCTCCTCGGAGAATACCAACCGTCCGTTTCTTCTTGATGATTCTTGTGAATGACCAAGTGTTCCCCACGGAACTTGTCCACCTTCTCGCAGACTTGCGATGCTTCTGGAAAACTTTCAAGGCACAACTTTCCTACACTTTCCTTCAACAAATTCGAAAGCCCTATCCTTCCTGAGCTTCCTTGTAACTATGAGCCTTAGAAATACTCTTGCGCACACTCCTTGCGGCAACCTTCAATCACATCTAAGTGTTGAATTCCTTTTGACTCTGCGCACACCTGCAACAACAGTCCCTCGACGTTTCACTCAGGTCCACAACCCTGAGACTTCCTCGGCCTGCGCACTCCTTGCATGGCTCCTGTGCCCCACTGCACCTGTTGAGTAAATGAGAACAAAAGCTATCCCTATCTGAACCCTTTGTCAACATACTCCTTGTGGACAACTCCGACTGCACTCCTTGCAGGAACTTTGGCTCAGATTGAGAAACAATTGAAACTCATTCCTCTCCCTTTCAGAATTCAAACTCAAACATGAAATCATATACACAGCATACAAGGAAAATGTATAACAGGAAGAAAACATTCATGAGCATATCATTTAGCATCAATACACAGAGAATAGACACAAAACCATGAATTTGAATCAACTCTTCTTATTAATTCAAATATCTGTAAATGGGTGTTCTTACACAACTCTTTTCATTCTCTCCTATGCTCCAATGCTTCATACTAACTTACAATGCACAATGAGGGTGTCTATATCCTGTTTCCCTCTTGTGCTTCCAAACTGTCTAATCTAGAATTAAATTTTATCTACCTGCATTAACTACTTTAAATGCCTTCTACCTACTAAGGATGAGATCAAATAGCTCAAGGTCCAGTTACATTTTACAAGTGCGCCTCATCTTAATGGCTCATTTAAGATCGCACAACAACTTCAAGGTGATTTCAAAATTTGGACTGGCACTTTCCAGCTGTCCATTGTCTTCCACGCTGGCTCGCTTGATGTTGGCGATGCTCCTGCATCACAAACACTTCCAAACATCGGAATGTGTCAAACATAGTAATGTTGCAATCTACTAAAGATAGCAAAATAACAATGTGATGAACATATCCCTGTCATCGTAATGTGACGAACATAAACATACATTGCAATATGACGAACATATCCCTATTGTCACAATGTGTCAAACATAGCCATGTCATCGCAAACGTATTAACTTCATAATGTGATGAACATATACAGATGTCACTATGTGATGAACATAACACTATCATCACAATGTGACGAACTTTAATTGACATCACAATGTGATGAACATAGCCTTTTTGTCACAAAGTGACTAACATATACAAATATCACAATGCAATGAACATAGCTCTGTTGTCGTAATGTGGTGAACTTAATTTGATGTCACAATGTGATGAATGTAGCCCTGTCATCATAATTTGATGAACATAGCCCTCTCATTGCAATGTGACAAACATAATTGGACATTGTAATGTGGCAAACATATCCATGTTGTCACAATGTGATGAACATGTCCATGCATTGCAATGTGACGCACATATCCTAACATCGCCTTTTGATAGAAATTTTTGAATGACGCAATGGAACAAACAAAACACAATGTAACGCACATATCTTAATGTCGCAATGTGACAAATACTTCCAAACATCAGAATGTGTCAAACATAGTAACGTTGCAATCTTCTAAACATAACAACGTCACAATGTGATGAATATATCCCTGTCATCGTATTGTAACGAACAAAAATAGACAGTTCAATGTGATGAACATAGCCTTATTGTCACAATGTGTTGAACATTTCCCTTTCATTGTAAACATAGTAACGTTGCAATGTGACGAACATATACAATTGTCGTAATGTGATGAACAAAGCCCTATGTCACAATGCGCCAAACTTAAATTGATGTCACAATGTGATGAGCATAGCCTTATTGTCGCAAAGTGACTAAGATATACAAACATCTCAATGTAATGAACATAGCGCTTTCATCACAATGTTACAAAATTGAATTGATGTCAAAATGTGATGAACATAGTCTTCCCATCGCAAAGTGACAAACATTTACAAACATCGCAATCTGATGAACATATCCCTCTCATCACAATGTGCCAAACATAAATGGATGTCATAATGTGGAAAACATATCTATGTCATCGCAATGCGATGAATATGTCCCCACATTGCAATGTGACACACATATTCTAACATTTCATTTTGAAACAAAAATCCAAACACCACAATGGAAAGAACACAAAACATTGTCGCAATGTAATGTATATAACCCAATGTGGAAATGTGACAAACATAGACCAACATTACGATGAGACAAACATTACTCGATGTCACAATGTGATGAACATATCCCTATCATCATAATGTGATGAACATAAACAAACATGGCAATGTGACAAACATAGCCCTATTGTCACAATGTGTCGAACATAGCCCTGTCGTCACAAACATAGTAACGCCACAATGTGACGAACATATACAGATGTCATAATGTGATAAACATAACATTGTCATCACAATGTGTCGAACTTAAATTGATGTCACAATGTGATGAACATAGCCTTGATGTCACAAAGTGACTAACATATACAAATGTCGTAATGTGATGAACATAGCCCTGTTGTTGTAATATGACGAACTTAATTTGTCGTCACAATGTGATCAACATAGCCCTCTCATTGCAAAGTGGCAAGCATATACTAACGTCACAATTTGATGAACATAGCCCTCTCATCACAATGTGACAAACATAATTGGACATCGTAATGTGGCATACATAGCCCTGTCATCACAATGTGACGAACATCTGCTCACTTTGCAATGTGACGCACATATCCTAACATCGCCTTTCGACAGAATCTTTTGAACGTCGCAATGGAATGAACACAACCCATTGTGGCAATGTGATGTATAGAACCCAATGTGGCAATGTGACAAACATAGACCAATATTGTGATGAGACGAACATTTCTTGACTTTGCAATGTGACGAATATAACCCACTATTGGACTATGAGAAACCTTTTCCAACACCATAATGTGACAAAGAAAAACCATTGATTATAATTTGATGACCATAACTTTACAATTTTATGTGATGAACAAATTCTTATGTCACTATGTGAAAAACAAAATTTGATGTCGCAATGTGATGAACAAAACTTTATGTCTCAATTTGACGAAAAAAATATGATCAATATTGTAATGTAGTAGTGCAATAGTAAACTATGGTTAAACATAATCAACTTGGCCCACCATAATAACATCGACATGGTCAAGGAAGGTTAGCCATGGGCATGGTCGACCATAATAAACCCCGATCAAACCATAGTTAATCATGGTCATGTCAGCCACAGTCAACCATGGGGAGGGACAACCATGATAAACCATAGTCAACCTTTCCTTGCCAAAGTCATGTAAGGTTTACCAAAGTTAACCATGGTCATGGTCAGCCATAAGAAACCATGGTCATTGTTAATTAATGTATTAATGTATCAATACTTTAATAATGTATTACTACTTTAATAATGTATGTATTAAGGTATTAATACTTTAATAATGCATTTATTAATGTATTATTACTTAAATAATGTGTTATTAATGTATTAATAATTTAATATATTACATTATACATTAATTTTTACATTTCATTAATGTAATTATGTATTAATACTTTAATAATGTATTACTAAAGTCATTAAGTTTAATGCATTACTACTTTATTAACATTTTTTTTTATGTATTAATACTTTAGCAATGTATTACTTTATATACTAATGTTAATTAATACTTTAACTTTTATATTAACTTTATGTGATAATGTATTAATACTTTAGTAATGTATTTATTAAAAATGTATTAACCTATTAATTAATTAAATTAATAAATTGTGTACATTATTTTATTATTGTTGTTCATAGTCATGACAATAAGAAACCATGATCATAGTGAGCCATCTATTTAACAATGTATTATTACTTTAATAATATATTATTAATGTACTAATGTACTAATTAACTAATACATTACATTATTACTCTAATAATACTTTAATATATACAGTAGATTACACTAATGTAATAATGTATTGTTAATGTATTAATATTTTCAATGTGATATTAATACACTAATAATGTAAAAAAAAATTTCACGCGAAAAGAACAATTTCACTGTTATTCTATTAGAATCAAATGAAACTTTATGTTACATATGGTTCTAAAAAGTGGTGATCAAAAAATATATGTAGACTTTCCTTCCTTCCACATTTTTACATTGTAGTAAAGATATAAAAAGACATCAAGTGTCATATACAAAAAATTTCAAAAAAGGGACATCTGTAATGATCCAGGTTAGAAAATGTAAAATTTTTCTGAACTAACAACAGTTCCATCAACAATTTCTTCATAAAAGAGCCAGCCATAATTTCATTTGAGTGCCTTCTTGGAGAGGTTGTCTGCTACTTTGGAACTGTCTATGTACGTGCATAAAATTGATTGATTCAAATCTATTCTTTAATCTTTTGATCTTGTCTTTCTAGTTGTTGAGATATATCAAATTCAGGTTGGATTTGGAATTTATCCAATCGATAGTGACCTTGGAGTCTCCCGCAATCACCAATTTTTTTTATGGAAAAGTACGAAGAGAGTAATAGTAGTGCTCATAGGCCCAAAAGCTCAACTTTCATATTATTTCCATCGCCTCCAACAAAATGAGCTTTGACTATGTGCTCTGTAGATATTTTTAGATATATACCAATTCCACATATATTATCATCGGCTGCTCCATCAAAAAAACCAATTGGGTTATCAACAAAATACATTGGATTTAGGATAAAAGCCAATTTATCTTCTTCCTCTTTGGTTGAGTATTCTTTGAAAGATAGGATAATTTTGCTGACTATCATAGGATCCATTCTATTCTAGTTCTCAAACAGTATATTGTTTCTAAATTTCCAAATGCCACAAAAGACCAAGAAAGGGATATGTCTTAGTTTTGGAAATTGAATGAACCAACATTTCAAATTTTCCTCTATAGAAGAACACTTCCAATCACTATCAATCTTCAAAAATTTTAACACTTCGGACCAAATTTTTTGTGTTTTTGTACAGTCCACAAATAGATGTGTTGTAGTTTATTCATTCCTTAAACAATGATTGCAAAATGAGGGGCCTATACCTCCTCTTTTTTTGAAATTCACTCCAATGAGGATGCAGTCCTTTAAACACAAAAACATAAAGAAAGTCAATTTGATTGGGATATTCAAATCCCAGATAGCTTTGTACCACCATTTTCTCTCATCCATATTGTTTAAATATAATATGGACTGATAAGATAGATTTGCAGTGACTGCTCATGTCTCTCTATTCCAAGACCAGACAAGCTTATCATTTGAATTTTTGAGGAGGATGTCGTTGCTATTTAAAATAGAAACAATTTTATCCCATTTGATTTTTTGTTCATCTGATAATCCAATTTGATTAGACTTCAACCAACTTTGAAATGTTCCAAAAACATTAGGAACAGATGCTTGTGTTATAGTGTAAATGTTTGAACTGTTTAAAACCTGGATTAAAGGAGTTAATAGTTTGTAATTGGAGTTTCATCCAATAAAGGGATCACGGCCTAAAACAACA
>ML829998.1:33857-52687 GCA_009831015.1 Picea engelmannii | reverse complement strand
TGGTTGTAGCCGGAGAACATAGGGGGTTGTAGCCTCCTTCTGGTTGTAGCCAGAGAATTGGGGAGTTGGAGCTTCCCTTAGGTTGTAGCCTAAGAAACTAGGAGGTTGGAGCCTCCTTCCAGTTGCAGCTAGAAATCAAAGGAAGTTGGTGCTTCCAATAAATGTAATTCTTCAAGACATATAAGAAAAAACATTATGTGGTTTTCTCCCTATTTGGGTTTCCACGTAAAAAACTGGTGTACTGTGTATGCGTATGATTGTTCATTTGTTCATTGCTTATTTACTTTGCAGTTATTGGATGATAATGCTTCATTGATATAACAATTGGATTATATGGTTAAAAGGGATTAAATTTCTCTATTACTGATTCACCCCCCCTCTCAGTAATCCAACACTTTGAGGATATGGGGTACTCTTTTAACCCCAAATTCACACTAATTGTTTCTCTAATACCATATCTTGTTGTTTTTTTATTAACTAATTACCATAAGAATGAATGACAATACATATTTATGTGACATACCAAAACCATCCAATTATCCATGAGACCATAATTTATATATGAAGGCTAATGCAAAGGAATCAAAACTGAACAAACTGAAAATTAATTCAATCCATGACATAAACCATAATAAGTCAACATTAAGTCAACACAATTACATGTATACATTCATGAACACTTATCTGTGTGGAAATTGTCCACCAATTGGTTGTAGAAGAAGGACGTTCCACCCAACCATAGGCTCCCTACTGCACCAATTCTCTCTACAAAAGAGGCAACCCACGAGATGAGACTATGATTCCACAAGGGAAAAATCTTCCTATGGTTGGCTATGAATCTCTTATCACAACCCAATTCCCAAGTTCACAATCAATATTTACTCCTACAATAGTCCCAATCCCCAACCCTCTTTTCCCATCGGCTTACACAACCCAAGGAATGGGATCCCCTTCTCTGCCTAGCAATCCCTCGGGCTATCTCACTTCCATCCAAAGCTTCAACTCAAGCTAGCCAAGAAATCTCATTGTTGGAATTCCAAGGATTGTTGGTTGTAGAGAAATTCCTCAATGACAATGAGTATCATTCCATACAAGCACAATTCTCTCATAATTTGTGTCCATAGCCTTCAATAATTTGATTATAGTAAGCTCATTGCAATGATCTTAGGAATAATTCTCCCAATTTCCCCCAACCAAATGATAATATGCATGGTAATTCAAACTCCTAATATTTCAGACTACCTATTAATTCAAATGGCACCCAAAACATTCAAACTCTTCCCCAAAACCTTCAACTGAATGATAGTTTGAAAACCCCCCAATTTGCTTGCATCGAAAAAAGGTATAGCATAAGTTTGCATGGCATGAAAGGGCCATGTATTAAGGTTGCAAGGACTTTGGGTTAAGTCACTTACTAAGGTCCTTTCCATTTTTCCTATTTAAGCCCCCTTGTCTTTTCCCTCTTGTGGAGTCATAGATCCCCATTGTTTTGTCCTTCTCTTCTACAACCTCATTAACCTCCATATTTGTCTGTGCAACTGGAGGGTTAAAATCCAACAAGA
The DNA here is from genome assembly GCA_009831015.1 of Picea engelmannii. Lineage (NCBI taxonomy): Eukaryota > Viridiplantae > Streptophyta > Pinopsida > Pinales > Pinaceae > Picea > Picea engelmannii. The sequence goes on along the minus strand of ML829998.1, from coordinate 51,125 downwards.
TTTCATCAGACTGATGTTCAGTGATCAGAGTCCATTTCAATGATTAGATTCCATTTTAGAGGTAGAGGCATATACACCAATTTTGGGGAAAATTGTTATTTTTTGTAGTTTTCCTATTTTCTAGGAGCCCAAGTTTGGAGGTCCAAATGTCAAAGTTGATCACATATTTTTGGTCCTTGTAAGATCATGATTCCAATGATATTTTTTCGAGTGACGTGCGAGACACTACAATTTTTAGCAGTTAGGGTTTCACTCGAAAAAATCCCATTGGTAGTTTTGGGGAAAATTGTTATTTTTAGTACTTTCCTATTTTCTAGGAGCCCAAGTTTGGAGGTCCACATGTCAAAGTTGATCACATATTTTTGGTCCTTGTAAGCTCATGATGCCAATGATATTTTTTCGAGTGACATGTAAGACACTACTATTTTTTGTAGTTAGGGTTTCAGGGCTTGTTTGACAATTTTGAGTATATATTTGGATTCCTTGCAGAAAATTGAGTCATTTGACAGTGATTTCATTGACATGCAAGATGTTGCTATTTTTAGCAAATCCAATTTTTATGCATGTTTTATTTGGCAGTGATCTCATAGAATTTCCCTTCATTTTTTGTCTCTCCTATTTTTTAGGAGTCAAACTACTATTTTGGGCATGTCTATATTTAGCAGTGCAATTTTTAGCAAGTGGGGGCACTATACTCTTGGTTCCAGTGAGCAGTTGGGAACTAGTGTGGATTGAACAACTGGATTTTTTTAGTGTGGCATGTGGAAACCATTCCAACCTTATCTCATCAATAAAACCAAGGCGGCTTCCTTGAGTATATTTGGCAGTTTGATAAAATTAGTTTTTAATAAGTCCAAATCTATTATCAGTGGATGGCTCATCACTATTTTTGAAAAAATGGGGGTGCCTACCCTAATTTATCCCTCTTTGTTAATTTTGGAAAACTGGGAGTTTGATATATGTTTATCTTTAACTAGGGAAACTCCAATTATTAGTTTGCATGGGAGATGGCTGATTTTAGAATTCTTAGTTGGGGAGGAAGCCTAGTTATCTTGAGTTAAGTCAACCTCTCATGAGTCATTTATGGAATTCAGGGTGATTGCATGAGCAGTGGTTTATTTATGGAGAGGTAGAGCTCCTCTAGCTATTGTTAAGTGACATTTTAAGCCATATTTATGGTTGTTATCTAGTTTTTGTAGCAGTTTGACTCATTTACAACAACCACATTAGAACATATATATTTTGCATGAGAAAACCACCTACTTTTGGGGATTTGGAGAGTTATAAGAGCAGGGTGAATGGCATTATTTCAGAGACTTTTTCAGTGAGAATCTAGCTTCCTTCTCTTCCATATTTTCTTTCATTCACTACTACCTACACTCTATGCAGTGCTAACTATGCATTCAGTCTTGTATTTTGTCTCCATGATGCAAACAATCTTTTGACTAATACAGTGATAGAGTTTGACTATGCAGTTTATTAACAACACTTCAAGTTCGATGATTGTATAGTGTTGTGTTGTTGTAGTGGTGTGGGTAGCCTAAGTGCCTTTACTTTGATTTTTGATCACTTAAAGCATATGCCCATCTTCTTTTCTTCTTTCATGTTTATCTGTTGTGAATTGAAATCTCTCATATTATTTGATTTTATAAGTTTCTTGTGTCCTTGGTTATTAGAATGCATATCAAGGACAACTACTTTGTGTGTTGATCACTCGTACTAGCCACACATTTTTATAAGTGATTGGTAGTGTATGAATACTAGGGACGCCCCCCTATCACTAGAGAAACACCAGTCCAAACGGAGGAGTAATTAGTGGTGACCGTGGGCTAATTACTCAATTGTTTCTCAGGTTTTTATGGAGTAGATCTAAGAGATAAAAAGCATGTGATGTATTTTTTTATTATCATTCAATTTACAACCCTACATATTACATCCTTCAAGTTTTATTCATTCATCATATACATACACAATATTGATCTAGGAATAAAAAAACAAGATATTACATTCCCCTCCCCCTATATTTTTTACCGTCCTCAATGCACATCATCACTATATACAATAACAACAAACTTTTTACATCAAAATTTTCCAAAATAAATGTGGATATGCCTCCAGTTATCGCAGGATTTGTACTTGTGCAAATCCCCAACACAAGTCCCCAAATCTTGTGTAACTATGGAAGATCCTACCACTGTCACCTTAGTAATAACTTCCCTCCTTTTATAGATGTAAGAGGTTCACCACAACAGAGGTTTATCTAGTTACCTCAAGGGATTAAAGTAGCAAGTATAGTAGCCAAGACTACCACCCCCTCTCTTGATAACCAAATAAAGGGTCTAGGTCAAAGAAAGATAAGAGGTATGAGGTTGTTTGAGTACCTTCCTGGAACAAGAACAATTTGCAGCATATATATAACCACCTGCAAGCTAAAGTATGCAATTAAGACCTCTTAAGACACTAGACAACAATAATTTCTAATGGTTGTTGCGAATTTGCAACAGTGTACCAATCTTATAACAACAATATGAATTTGTAACAGAAGCAATAATAATAGCTCAGAATTTCAACAATTGACCATGAAAATTAAGCATGCATCACATAGAACATTATACAATTGTTTAAGAGAAATTATGAGTGAGTTAGACCACCTTTATAAGGGTGTATGCGGAAAAACAAAGTGTTATCATGTGGTTGTAGCAAACTTTATTAACAAAAACAAGTTTTTGGACAAGTTTGCAAGTGTTAGTGTTAGTAAAGTTAGTGGAAAGCTTAGGAGAGTAAAGAGAATCATTTTAAAGAACACTTCCATCACAAGAATGCTTAGAGATCAGTGCCTTAGGGCTATGGAGTCTTTGTAACAACCCAATGCAACAAGGCTTTATGGTTGAACTAGTAGAAACTAAGAGGTAGGGTTTAAACTCTAAGGTGCAAGCATATTCAGGCCTTAGGGTTTAAACCTTGAAGAGAAGGATTGCTAGAGTGGAAGCATGTTTGGGCTCTAGCAATATTTTCTCCCTTGTTAATGCTTCAAATAGGTAAAAGATCAAACATCTAGGGCTAAGATGCTAAAGTGCTATCACTTTAGGGCTTTAGGATGCTAACCCTAGCAAGAATACTTCACCAATTTTGGAAAAATTAACCTTGTGAGAGGAGGAAGTACTTCTACTCCTCTCTTAGGGTCTCACCAACCAAGACGTCTAGCTTAAAATAGAAAAATCCACGATGAAACATAACAACATGAAGGTAAATTGCAGAAAATTCACTTACTTTAGCCAAGATATCATGAGACAAAACCCTAATTGCAGAAAACTTGCTCCAAAATCAGCAAACCATTCACAAGTGATCCTCTCCAAGCATGGTACACTAGATAGAAGAAGATTAGTATCCCTTTAGGGAGAAAATTTCAAAAGTGTAGCACTCACAAATGTGAGGAAAATGTGATGATCCAAAATGAAAATGAGGCTTGCATTTTTATATGATGCAACTCAACATAATTTGTCAATGACATAAAATAAGAGGGGTATGTTATCGCACAATTTGTACTTTTCCCAAAGCCCAAGGAAAGTGAATCAAATTGGTGTAACTCAGAATAACCTACCACTGTCACCATAGTAAGAGATTCCTTTCTCTTTAGGGGAAAGCACAAGGCCACCCCAGGGGAGACGTCCCCGGTGACTAAAGGAGGAAAATAACTTAGGTCAAATGAAGACTCTTCCCCTCTTTCTAGTCACCTTTGAGTTTAAGTCTTGCAGGATGAAGCCTAAAAGGGTTGGTGACTTGCAAGGAGTTGTTTACTAGCAGAGAAGGCACTATGGATGATTTTAGGGGCTAAATTTCATTCCTGGGCTAATTTTCCATGGTTTTTCCAAAAACGAGATTAGCTATTTTAAAAATAATTCGCCCAAATTCTATAGGATAAAATTATTTAACCTTAAAAATCGTCAAAATTTTATAAAAACTATATAAAATCCTTAGAAATTTGAATATTTTACGAAAATATTGCCAAACATTTATAGTTGGCATATGAAGGGTTAGTAATATTCATCAAGGTTTCTACATTTTAAAATAAATTTTCATCCTTAAAATCATCCCTAGAAGGCACAAGCAAGTATTCAAATGATAATGTTGCTTCAATCAAGACAAAGTAAATCATATATCCTAATGAGTGCAATAATAAATGATGTTATGCTTACACAATTAATGGAAAGTACAAATATAATAACACTAGATGATAACAAGTATCCCTCAAAGTAATTAATGAATTAATAAAGGGCTATCGACTGCAATAAGTCCAACAAATCTTTAACAACAAGAACAATCTATGAAGTTTATAGTGATTTGTCAAGTGCTAGAAAGAAGAGTAAAGGAAATGCATAACCAATGGCCCAAAATTCTAATGAAGAGTCCAAGTGGTTATGGCAAGATTAGTTCTATGTGCAGGCTAGCTTGAAGTCTAGGGAAGAGTTCAAAACTAGGTGGTTGTAGGTTAGAAGTTAGAGTTGCAAATGAAAAAGGTCCACAAGGAGTTTTGGTCATGCAACAAAGAAATGTTAGCGGGAGACAAAGTCAAGTCCCAAAGGATTTGATCCTTGCAACAAAAGTAGGTTAGTAGAAGAGGTCTTTTTGATAGTTTAAAGAGGTTGTTTGAAGGTTTTATCCCTTAGGGTTTGACACCTAGGGTTTCGAATAGTGCCTTGTGTTGGGTAAAATGGAGTCCAAAGATGGTGTTTAGCTTTATGAGAAGGAAATAACGAAGGATCTAAGGTCAAGGTTAAGAGAAAATATTATGGAGAAGTAATGCTTTAGTCCTCCAACAAATTTCTTTTGAGCAAGAAGCCTCTATAGGTGTAGCATAAGATAGGCCCTTGGGGTTCTTTCCTCCTTGAACTAAATATGTCAAGGGTAAGATCTTAGAGTTAGGGAATATTAATGACCTTAGTCCCCCTATACTCAAACCTAGTGGAGGATAAGTACTAGAGAGTAGCCTTGCTAGGCCCTAGTGCATCCCTCTTCATTGGTCTTAGAAGTATGACATCACGTTAGGAAGCTAAGGTTAGGTTCCCAGGAGAGTCTAGGTCAACACTTTTAGAAACCTAGGCTTAGGTTTCTAGAGGTAAGACAAGGAATGGAAGCTTGGTAAACAAAGAATGAAGAAGTAAATAACTTAGTTCCCCACACTTAGGGTTTTAGAATGAAATTTCATAATATTCCATTTACAAGCAAGAAAAATAGTCTAGCTACCATAAAAGATGACTAATAAAAAAAATTTACTTACTTATACCAAGAATAATCATGCATCAAGCCATAATTTTCCAAGAGAAATCCTTTGATAAGTTCACCAAGCCAAATAATCCAAGAAAAAGCTAGTGCGCACCTCCTTAAAAAGCTAAGTAACCTCAAAATAGCACATGTTTTCAGCCAATAACCCTTAAAGAGGGCCAAATTTTAGGCCACACCACTTGTGTGGTGAGTGATAATGAAAAAATGAGAGTAATTTTCCTCTATTTATACAATATCAATGACCTTTAATTAAGTTTAGGTCATAAAGAGACCAACCTAGCCAAATTACATTAAAAATCCACTTTTTACATAAACGAAAGTAATTAACCCCTGAAATCATCTCCAAGGGTGATGTCATTCCCTTCTAGGGTTCCGTTGATCCCCTAGGGTGAAATGTTGGGCTCCAGAAGCAGTACGTTTGGCCTCCAAAGTCCCTAGATGATGCCCACATGTGCCAATCAGATCAAAACTAACCTCAAGGTGAAAACCCTAACTCTATATGACGTCTAGGGTCACAAAGGTGACGTCTTGGGATCCCAAAGGTCAATGTTCAGGTGGGAAAAGCAAGATCCCCCTGGGTCTAGGTATGTTGAGGTGTCTCTGGTGCAACTCCCTTCTTTCTTCCTGGTGAAATTCTCTAATGTATTTATGCCCCTGGTTGGTGTCATAGCATCCATCTATGGTCTTTCATCCCCATGAAGGTCTGAGCTAATCATTCCCCTATATGTACCTATCCATCGGGAAAAGTCTTGCAACAATAAAAAGTACACCCTCCAGGGGTTCATAAGTCACAGGGATCATAGCAATGTTAATCAAATCTAATAATAAAATTACCCAAACATGTGCATCAAAACCCCCTTTACCCACATAAATGCTCAAAGACGTATGCAGTTTAACAAGTCAGGTTTGGAGAAGGTCTCGGGGTGTCCTATTGAGATAATCCTCCTTAAGTTTGGGGTGTTTCCCAGGTGAGAGTCAATCTAGGTCATGTAAGTGTGTGTGAGGTGGTGTGGGGGGAAGTGTTTTGGCATGGGGTGCAGTGATAACAGGGAAATGTAGATCTTACCTATGAGCACCTTTGTAGAAGACGAGTTGCACCTTGTCATGGATGTCATTCTTTCCTATCCCATTCAGTGCCTTTTATTCTTTTCTTTATTTATTTTTATCTTTTTATTTTATGCTTCAAGGGAAGAGTTGAGGGACATTGTCCTGGCTTGGTGAGAAAAGGTAACAACATTACCCACAAGCATTTCACGGATATGAAAAGGTTGGCTCATGATGAGACCCCCTTTCTCTTGGCTATTCCACCAAGAGCCACTACCCTAGTTTTGTGACCAGATAGATGGTAGTGTCATACCACTACATGCCCATGGTCATAATAGGTCGGATAATGATGAGACCTCCCATATACCAACTAATACCTTGAGTGTTTGTTTATCTTACGGGTTCCCTATTCCTACTAAGAAGCCTTTTACTGCTTTCTTGGGATTCCCTGGGCGAAGCATCTCAAAGGTTTCATTTTGGCTTTTAACTCTTGTCAGCTACATTTACCCTCTGGGCCTTTAGCTCCTTCTTCCCACAAGGCAAGGTACAACCCTTCCTAGTGTGGCAAACACAATTCCCAAACAAAGGTAGGGGAAAATGAGAGGAGTAAAAATGGAAAGTGGTAAGTATGGAGGGAATGGACGATGACTTTTCATAGACCCATCCTAAAGGGAGACTAACTTACTAGGGAATCATGTCACCCTCCTAGGTATGAACAAGTTAAAGAGAATAATTTCAAGGAAAATGTTATGAAATGAAGGATAATTCAAATGCAACATATTCAAGTGCTTCAATAATCATAGTGACACATACCATGATACCCGAACTCATTATCTCATGGAGAAATACTTACTACTTCTTCAGGACCAGGTTGGTGGGATGGATGTTGTTGTTGTTGATAAATGGGTTGCACTAAAGAAAAGAGGGGCCCTCTGGGGCCATGCTTAAGTCATCTAGATCTCGACACTTCATGTCTAGGACCTGTGGGCCTTGAGACATGATATCCTTATTTATCCCTAGGATAGGTAATAACAAATGGCTCCAACTCGAGGACATGTGCTCACCATAGAGCGCATGATAACCTCAGCATCTATGGTATGACATGTTCCTACTAGGTCTCAACAAAATGAATCAGTAATATTGAGGGTGGTGATATCACCCCTCGCTCATATATAATATAAAAATACAATCATAATCATTCATATATACATAATGGAGAAATACAATATGAAAATGAAACTATAACTATGCTAACATGATATGCGGATGGTATATACAATGGATGTAAATGCCTACCTACCTCTCTTACATGTTGGTTGAATGCTAGGTGTAGTCAAATAACCAGTGAAACCATCTTAGCAATATCTCATAATACCTGCCTCTATGCTTAATCATGAACCAAAACAATGACAAGTCAAGCAAAAAAATAGCATGAGTTAGAACAAGTATGACATCATTGGAAATTGTAAAGTCTAGCTCATGGAGGTGGGAGGGAGGGATAAATTATGCCAAGTCGCACTTCTAGGAAAGTGCTCAATCCATCTCAAAAAGGGATTGTGAAAAATCAAAGGCTCAAAATATTGACTCAAAGAGTCTGAAGGTTGGCTACCTTGGATGTCTTCACATCATGAGGTCAAGGAATGGACTAGTAAGAACCTAGAGGGTGATTGGAAATTTTTAAGGGACGGATGAAAGACTGAGACAATAAACTTCTTTTTAAGGTATTCAACCTACCCTTGAATTCTAAAAGTAGGCTTTGCCCCAGATAAAATTCAAGACAAGGGACATGTTTCCCAACTACACCCTTAGTGATAAAGCGAGGTAAATTAATCGAAGGGGGTTGAAGAACCTTGTCGCAAGTACCCTTCTTTGGGAAAGCAATGTCCTCACCTCTATCTAAATCCGACCACAATGGTGGTTGATAATATTCTTCATAGAATAAATCTAAGTGCTCAAAGGAATACTCATCAAAATCTTCAAGGTATGACTGAAAAACATCAAGAGAACATAGAACTAGGTCACCCTTAGAGATGTTTGTAACTATATCATTTACTTGTTACCAAATGTCATAATTAGTAGTAACCTGATATGATAGTTGTAAAGGAAACATTTGGAAATGATCATCAATGTCATAAATAGGATCCCCATAATAACCAATCACATCCCATTTATGTCTCTCAACATGTATGAACTCGTCAATATTATTAACCATGTCATTTTATTCATCATAACATGAAGGGATTAAAGAATCCAAAGGATCCTCTAACACTTCTATGCTTTCCAAATCACAAAATAAGGAATCATCAAAATCTTGGAAACGGAAACAACTTACTGTATTCACTTCTTCTTGTGCAGGAGCTTCGAATATTTGGATAACTTCATCAAATGGAGGAGAAAGTATTAGTGCCTCGTCCTCATGACTTTCCCTTACATCTTCAACTTCATAATACAGAGGGTTTAGTTCATCCAACGATTCCCTTTCTTCTTCACATTTTGAATCATAGGATAAGGTATTATCGAAAACCTGAAAAGGAAAGTGACTAACGTCATCCTCTTCTTCTTGTGCGGGAGGAATAGGATCTCGGATGGCTTTCTCAGAGGGAGGAGAACACATTAATATTTCATCGTCATGTTTAATATCTTTAGGTTGTCGCTCTTCAACTAGGTCTTCATTATCCTTGGTAGAAGCATGAATAAATTCTTTCTCTTCCTTATGGGATTGGAAACCTTCATTAGGATCCCTCTCCTCAACCTCTTGTTGATCGATGTCTTTCTCCAAACCTTTCGGGGTTTTTTTAATAAAGGTCTCAAGGGAGGGCACTCTCTTGGGAATATCTGGGGTATCTTTGGGCTCACCAACCTTGATTTCTGGAACAAAGGATTGTTCTTCCTTGGATGAGGAGATGTTGGCTTATATTTCAGTAGCCATGTCATAAACTTCTTGGATTGTTCTAGGAGATTTATCTCTCATAGGGAAACCTATTTGTCTTGTAAAGGATTCGGTGTAAAGAAAGAGAAGAAATTCGTATGACGGGTGATAGCTTGTTGGGATCTGTTGTACTAGACTCTTAAATCTATCATGAAATTCCCTAACAATTTCATTCTCATTCTTGTTTATGTGATTAAGTTTGTTTATTATCATATGTATATATTCTAACTTAATACCCCATGTCTTCAGAAATTTGTTTTCTAACTGGTCCATAGATGTGATGCTAGCATTAGGGATATTACAATACCATTGTTACACATCAAAATTACTCACTTCAATAGTGTCATAAGTGTCGGATCTTGTCTGCAAGTGTTGCATCTTGACCACAAGTGTTGCAAGTGTCACAAACATCACACTGCCATATTGCCTATGGTGTGCCTCTAATGACATCATAAGGACACTTAAGACACCTCAAAGACTAGTTTTGAAGAAGAGAAATCACTTGACAGGGAGTACAAACTTGCCATTGAAAGAACCACTCAAAAATGGATTTTGGAGAGGAGCACTCCCCTACCCACTATCAGGAAGTGCTAGTGCTCCCTGGGCCTCTTTGGGGGAGTGTTTGAGTTCTCTATACACCCTTTTGGGGGAGCGCTACCGTTTCTGAGCCAATTTTTGGTTTGTTGGAGGAAATCAGGGGATAATCCCCTCAATATCTGAAGGTAGTTGGGTTTGAATCTTGGGTCAAGGCATGATATTAGGGAAGATCCTCAACTAAAGGAGAAGAATCCTCAAATTATCCCAAATATCTATCAAGTGGTTGGGCCTCTCCAAGGTTATATAAGGAGGCCTTCTCATGGTGAAAGGTACATGAAAAAGATTGGAGGTATGAAACCTATGATCTCATAGGCAACATACAGAGACAGTGGAGACTAGATATTGCTACCAAACTTATGATCCTATAAGTGGTATGTCATCAAAGCAATCAGTGTATATTACTTGAGCAAAGGGGTTGGACAAGGATAACTGGAAGACGTTGTTGCACCTTCATCCAAAGGATTGTAAGTAATTTTACTTGTTCTTATAAATATACCAATGCTTGGCATGTTTCTTTCAATCTTGTGCTTGTTCCACATGAGTTTGTCTATAGTAGATGGATCTATATTTGAGATAATCTCAGTAGAGTAGGAATTCCATTGTATCTTTGTTATTTCTACAAGACCTATCAGGGAGCTCATGTTCAAATCTCAACCTAGACTTTGCAAGGACAAACGTTGTTAGTAAGGTACATATATTTCTTCTTCTCCTTCGTATATTATCTTGATTAGATATAAAAGGATGTTAGTGTCCATGTTAAGAACTTTTCTGTCTTGGCCTTAGGAGTCTAGAGTCCAAGAGGGAATCTGCTTGTCCGTAGGAGGATTCACCTATAACAGAAATTGGTGACTCCACTGGGGAGGATCTATGATTTTTGTTTCCATTCCTAGATCTCGTTTTGGCCCTTTACCACTCATTTGACCTTCTCCATACTATCTTTGATTCTTATATTTGTTTGATCGCCTCTTTATTTCATCATGATCACCCTGATTTGCTGAGTCTGCTTGATGTTTTGAGTTTTTGGGCATTTTTCTGAACTTTTGAAGTAGATCGCTCCCCTTCCCTTTCTATCAAAGAGTTAACACTCTCTGGTGGTCTTACACAGAGCATTGGAATGCTCGGGTTCCCCTTACACCAGAGCACTACCCCCTTTTCTATGAAAATACTCTAGATTTTCAATTTCTGAGTTCAATTTTTTTATTTTTACACTTGCTCAGAGTCTCATACTCTTAGTTCATCTTTTTCATTGGCCTTCAACACCTTATTTCTGAGAATTCATCCTCTTTTGTTTGGGAATTTGACATTTTCTTTCCTTGCCTTGATGTCACTCTTTGTCTTTGGTGACCTAGAGTTAACTTGTTGTTTTCTTCTCGTTTATCTGACTGAGTGGAAGCTTTTGTGAGGAAAACCAAAGGTCTGTGAACCTTTCCATTTGATCTTTGAGGTCATTTTTCTAGCATTTCTCTTTTGTTTGAGGGTTTTTGGTTCTTGTTTGCAAATTTGGTTATCTTTGCCCTTCTTGTTTATTCACAATGAGAGTGTGTTTTTTTTGTTTGTGTGAGGTTGCTTTTGACTGTTTAATCCTGAAGTCTGATTGACATTATAATTTTTACATATGATTATCATCCACATATAAGAAAAATGACATATTTTAGTGATTGGTTTGGATATTAGAAGGCATTTCTGAAATGTTTTAGCATTACATTGGATTTGAGTGAGAAACAAATTGATTGAGGACATTGCATATTAGTGTTTGATAGTGAAAACAACTTTTATCCTTCCCTTAAATAGGGATTCATCGAAAGAAATGATTTATTATCATATTTTATGCATTTTTGGGGAATTGAGTCATAACACCATCAGTTTCACTTTCATACACCTTTTGAGTAAAGAATAGCTACAAAATGAACGCTAATTAAAAATTATCTAGAACATTTTGTTTTTAAGATCTTCCACCAACATTAGACTAGCATTAGCACTTTGGATTAGGCTGTGAGTACAACTCTCCAAAGTTTTTCAAAAAAAACATTAGCATCCTAAGATAGGGTGAGTCAAATCCAATTGTCGTATAGGATTTTTGGGATCCCCCTCTCACACAGGGGTTACGCACGAGGTTGCATTCGGGAGAATTATGGAGATTATCCCTCTATGGTTCAACTATTTGTAGTGGTCGGATCATATATTGGGGGTCACTTGAGGGTATACCCATGATTATGTGTGGGAGTCTCCCGAGTTGATTTCGTACTTGTTATCCTGCCCATACGTTTAGATCGGACTGTCGACTGTACCTGCCTAGGGGCTGACTACAAGTCGGTGTCCTTAGTTGACATAATATTTAGGTACTTACATGAGGTGATGGTGAAGAGAAGTCTCACTGTACCTAGTACACACATTGGTCAAACTCACTCGGGCTCCTTGGAGGGTAAATCCACAATTACTGCGTGGAAGCTTGCACCAAGGTGAAATTCTATTAAGCAGGTCACCATTGTAACTATTCCACCATATCCTAGACCCTTCTTGACTTGATCACGCGACATTGGATTTCATCACCAACTAGTATGATCATCGAGATAAATTTTGTTTGCTTGGTTTTTATTCCTAGATTTCATTAGCGTATGTCGTTTCTTTTTGTTAGTTGGCCCTAGAATTTCAGTGTGTGTTGTTATTCTCCAAAATTGAGCTTGTAGATGATAAATGTCTTTGTCAATCATGTAGGATGCAAGGGATACCTCTGGAAGGCTACCAACCCTTACCTCCTAACCCTCCAGAAGATAACTACCGTGGAGAGGTAGAAAATCAATCTGATGCTAGGAGTGTTGTTTCTCCTCCATTGGACAATCAAGAAGTCTCTTTGGTTACGGTTGAGAATCTCACTCCTCGCACTACATCTATGTCGATAACCCCTCTCAAACTACTTTTGCTTCATTTAGACTCCCTTGGGAACGTCATTGATGAAGAGGTCCCACAGTTACCTGAGAGAGATTTTAACGAAACATATATGGGATCCACAGAACCAATCTTTGGTAATGAGTATAGGACTCCTGTTTTTCCTACCACTGTAGTAGATACAAATTCCACACCTTCTCATTATGTATGGAGGACTTCATCAGGGCGCGATCTATATGATCATTTTGAATCCATTCGACAACCCTTTAATCCTCATGACCCTCCTATTGAGACGGGACCATCCGATCAAACTATTAATCACCCCATCGATCAGGTCATTAACCCCATTGTTATGTCAGTAGTCCATCCTAATGTTGGACTCATCACCTCTAGTCATTCCCAAGGCACTTTGATCCCTATCCCTTCTTTTACAAGCATTCACTCTATAGCTCCACATGTTCCGCAAGATTTTGCTGGGACATCTTTTCACCCGAGAATGCAGACCCTTGATAGCCAAAAACAACCTACTGGAGGGAAACCACCATCTAGCGGACCTATCCCTCCTGAAAGACCACCATCCTATGGTGGGCCTACCCCTCCCGGGGGACAACCCCCTGTTCATTTTCTCCCCGGAGGGAAACCTCCCTTTGCCATTCATACCCCGGTCGTTAATCCACCGCTGGCAGGGGGAAACCTTCATTAGTTGGAAACCCTTCACAATCCTGGGGAGTATCTTCAGGAGGCACGTTTACCCAACCCCATGTTGGGGGGAACTCATATCATAACCCACAAGGAGGAGTATCAAATCCTGTTCCTTCCGGACCATCTTATGGAAAACCTTATCCGGGCGTCCCAAACACCACCTGGAGTCCTCAAGGAAAACAACCTTATCCTTCCCAAGGGTCTAATGTTTATCCTCCCCCTAATATGTATCTGCCTCTGGGATCTACTTCTTACCCTCCTCAAGGGAAACATGGTTATCCTCCTTATGGGAAAACAAATCACACAGATTATAACACTCAAAACCCACCAGGTTATGCAAATGTTTATCAGTCATCATCGAATCCTACTTATCCTGGTCAGCAACAACCGTATGTAGGAGGACCTACTGGTTAGAATTATCCACCTAACCCAATTTATGGTCCTACTGGTGTTCCTATACCACACCAGTATCATCCACAAATTAACCGACAACTACCTTTCTTTGCGACTCTGGATCTCCCAGACTTGTCTCGGTTAACCAATGATCCTATTTTTCATTCATCGGTTTGGCTAGGTATTCCAGCTAAACTTCCTTCTGATATTCCGAAATTTGACAGAAAATCTGTAGAAGATCCAAATAACCATGTGATGACTTTCCATTTGTGGTGTTCATCAAACTCCCTCATGGATGATTCTATACATTTGAGTCTTTTCCAACGAACACTTACAGGCTCTGCAACAAAGTGGTATATTGAACTACCACGTGCTTCTTTTCATGATTTCAACTCTCTTTCCATGTCTTTCCTGACACACTTTGAACTACATATTCGCTACAAGACAGGTACTGAAATCTTGAACTCCCTTCGTCAAACTGATTCCGTGCATATCTTTGACCATATTCATGAGTGGAGACGACGACGAAGGATGATCAAAGTAATCATTCCTGGCATATTATTGGCGGAGTGGTTTACTAAATCACTTTTACCCCCAATCACTCGTGATGTCGCCATGGATGGCATGGTCACCGAGGAAGAAACCATTGCTCATGCTTAGTACTTAGATTTAGTTTATTCACAATCTGGTACTTTGTATGATTTTCTTCCAAATGTTGCTCGAGCTAATACGGATCCATCCAAGACATAATCCTCATCTCATGTGGACGGTGTTATCAGTTCCATCAAAACTCAATCCACTTCCCAGTTGACCACACTCTCCTCTACCTCCCCCCAAACTCAGATCTGTGAGGTGAATGCAGTTCAATCTATCCCTTCACAACAATCCGAAGGTAAGAAGAAGGCAAAAAATAAATAAAAAAATACCAATAACAATGAACAACCAAAAAATCAAGCTCAAACACCTACTACCGAAAAGCAACCACAACAAAAACTGAAATTCCCATGTATCATTTGTGGTGATGATCACTACACTCGAGACTGTCTACATTGCGATGAAGTGGACAAATGTTTCAAGGGAAATTCACAACCCACTTTGCTTACTCAGCCTTTTCCACAGCAGCAATCCATGGTTTCTCAAATCCCCTCTCCTGGGGGCAGTTCTATCCATCCTCATGATGAGGCCTCAATAAGTGCACATATTTATATTTTTAATGGGATTAATTTGACCACTCTCTCTAAGACATACGACACACTAGTTAAACCTGACAAAGGAAAAATCACTAATGGTACTGATACGTTATCGGATCCATCACTGTATTTCGTTAGTCCTCCATCAGTTAATCCTCCATCTGGACCACTTCAGATTGAGAAACCTATGTTTGACTCTATCTTACACCCTCCTAAGAGCACTATACATAAATCTAACTTTAATCCTATCTCACATGTCGCCCAGAACTACAACATTGTTGAAGATTTGGCTCAAGCACCGTGTGCTATGTCTTTGTTAGAAGTTCTACATCATTACCCCAGTCAACGTAGAATGCTCTTGGATGCTATTGGCATTTTTGATCCTGAGTCATCCAACCATATCATGTTTAACCTGGATAATTATACATCTTGACTCTCCCACCAACTTGATTTCCAATTTGATGTTGTTGTTCTGAATCAACAAATCCACCGAACTATTCTGGATAAGGGAGCCTCAACTTGTGTCATGTCTTTAGCATGTTGGAAAAATTTAAAATAGCCCGCACTTAACAAATCCCCAATGATGTTACGTGCATTCGATGGGTGAGGTTTTCATCCCCATGGGATTTTACAGTCTCTGCCCATCTAGTTGGGCGAGAAAATCGTCATTGTTGGTGTCGAGGTGGTCGATGCTCTCCTCAATTACAACTTATTAATTGGAAGAATTTGGTTTTATGTTATGACTGTCGTTGCCTCGTCGGTGTTAATATGTGTACAATTCCCTCATCAGAGAAAAAGTGTCACTGTCGATCAGTTAGATTTCTATACACCCGACGCTCGTGCTCCCACTACCAACAATATTCCATTCCTGGGAGATCACAAGATCACGTATGAAAGCATTGGTGTTATCTTGTTGAAATATTCTAGCCTTATGGATACCTTCCCTACACCACTTCCACTGACTACACATCATATTTCCATCGTCGATATGATTTTGACCATGACTTATCAATCCTTGGAATCATCTGACCCTTGGATTGTACCTAGTTCCTTGGAATTCGATGCGCTAGGTGACACCATGCCACTTAGTCTATCTGAAACATCATACACTGCTATCCAATATGCTTCTCCCTCTTCAAATGACCAACATCTATTGGCACCCAACAGTTACTCGATGCCATCACGGTTAAATTTCTTGTCCTCTACAATCAACTACATTTCCCTAATTTTTCCTTCTGATGAATCTATTAAGGAAATGTTGAGCATTGATGAGATACATCAGGATGATAACCATCATCGATCCTCTTTTCTTCCCCCTCTTGAAGAAATTCGGAAAGATATACAGTCTATCTTCCCTCCTGATGTTGATTTTCCATTGTCTCCCATGACTTTAACTTCCGATGATTTGGACCCGGTAGTTGACATGGTGATCCCTTCGATAGGGATATTGGAGCCTGATCTCCTTACCCCTCACGAGACCCTCGATGTGTATTCCTTCTAGAGTGATTTTCTTCCATCCAGTGAATATCTCTTGGAAGCCATGACTGAGTTTTGTCCCTTGACATGGTGTTTTTCCAGAGCGTTATTCTCTTGGAAGCCATGATCAAGGAAAGTCTACGAGCATAGTTTCTCTCTTATGTGGCAAGATCGTTAAAAAATGAAACAGAGGTCTTGATCATAGTTTCTCTTCTCTGTAGCAAGCTCGTTAAAAAATGAAACAAAAATCTGGGGTTTGAACCCAAAGCCCTGAGCATAGTTATTTTCCTATATCAAGCTTGTTAAAAAATGAAACAATCACCTCTCTTGAACCTTCTTTTCATCCACTCTTATCCTTTTTCTCCATCTGGTAGAGAAATTGGTGACAACCTCATAGTTGGTGAATGAATTGAATCTTGGAGCACATGTCCCCAGCCTTTGATGATCATTCTGGAGCTAA
Source organism: Picea engelmannii (assembly GCA_009831015.1). Taxonomy (NCBI): domain Eukaryota; kingdom Viridiplantae; phylum Streptophyta; class Pinopsida; order Pinales; family Pinaceae; genus Picea; species Picea engelmannii. The sequence goes on along the minus strand of ML829998.1, from coordinate 34,165 downwards.
GCCACTAGATTTCAAGCTGGGGGCATACTGAAATTAGTCTTTGTTCTTTATCGTGCTCAAAAAAACATGAGAATGTAACCGAGTATACTTTTATCACTTTTTCGGACTCACATAGATATACAAAAAAGGAACCCCTTGGAGTCGTCTTTAAGCTCTTCTCGGACTCTCTAAACATGAAAAGATTGTTGAGTGATCTTGCTTCCTTTCCCACTCATTAAAAGGTTTGAAAGGGCATCTTTCGAGTGGTAGTTTATCTCTTTTTTTGGCCTCGCGATACTAAAATTACAAAAAAGAACAACATTGGATTC
>ML829997.1:57051-67388 GCA_009831015.1 Picea engelmannii | reverse complement strand
AAAGGCAATACTTCCATAAAGGCACTACTTCCATAAGATCATTTACTTCACATGAATAATAAGGAAGGAATTTACATTATAAACACTAATGTTTCAACTACCACAATGCATGTGGAATCAAAAGAGGGCATATTTAATCAAGGACTAAGATTGATCCACAAATTAAATGATGGGTGTTAAGCAACGATCTTCCAGATCTTATAACTCAATATCTGAGTGTCAATTTTGGGAAAACCATACCTCATTGACAAGGTAATTCAACAAGGAAGATGATAGAATTGGTTTTAAGAGATGAAATTGGCCATAATTCTCTCAACAATTAAATGAACAGTCAGCTCTATTTTCATGTTTTGTTGGTAAATTTGTTTAGAACCTCAACTTCCCGAGGCTATAAATTGAGATATGGAACTCCAATTCTAACTCAAGAGGACTCATTGCAAATATGGGATGATGAATATTTCATATAGAATAGTTTCCATCGCTGAAAGGTCAAATATCATGCTCAAAAAATTAAAACACGATCCACTTTTTAAAAGACGGTTAAGTTGAAAATTTGAAAATAAAAGTTTATTAAAGAATAAATGGGCCTCGCTTCAAGGCATGAATTTTAATGACAAAGATTAATTAATGGGGCTTCAATAAATAATTAATTAAAGTGGTTACTCCAAAAATGAAGCATGGGGAAACTACTTCAAGAAGTTTTCCCTAACTAATTCATGAAGTTTTGAGAGAAGATTTTAAAAAGGCAAGAGAAGGAATCACAGATCATCAAGAGGTCAGCAATGAGAAGTCTCTATAGCAGTGAAGAGTCTTCAAGAAGAAAATATCTATCTTTCCAAGATTCTATGAATTGGTTTGCTAGAACTTTTTTTCCTGCATGTTCTTCTTTCTGTTTCTTTCCATCAAATATTTCAAGTATTTTCAAACAAATAGGAACATTGGGGTCTAAACAAACAGGAACATTGGGGTCTAAGCAGTTCTTTCTCTAAGTTCTTCAGTCATCTTGTAATATTTAAGATTCAGAGGAGAAACATCACTCCTTGTAAAAATGAAATTTGTATTTCATTCAATTTATTATTTGTCATTGATATTTTGTAGAGTTTGTTTCATCCCTCTTGTTTCTGACTTTATTAAACTTTTCGTATTTGGGATATTGTTATAAATTTATTATGCAAAGAACTATTTTGAGACACTACATTAGTGATTTATCGATATTTGAGTTGAAAGAATGTGATTTCAAATGTATTTCCTATCAAAATATCTTTGAGTTCCAAATAAATACTCATTTAAAGTTATTCGAAGACCTGTCCATTTTTACTTCCTCTTTCAAAATTCATAGCAGATTTAAGGTTAATTTTATCTTACAAGAAAGGCATAATGTTTGTTGAAAGGAGATTCCAAAACCTTGTGGACAGAACTCTCTGCTCACACACTTTATCTTTCTTTTATTCAAACGATATGATGTATATTTGTATAATTGTACATAAGGGTTGTGTATTTGTATATATAATCTTTGTTGGGAGATCTTTCATTAGCTTTAAAATCATATAAAGAAATCTTCCAACATTTTAGTCAAAGAGGAGTATCGCCTCTATAAAAATGAAGGGGGATTCATATCCTTGTGAGGTTGTTGTTTGGATTGTAACCAATCTAAATATCAAAAGTATTGTAGGTTATCCCTATGCCTCATCCATCTCCTCATCATGTTGGGGAGGCTCGTCCCCAACACATGTGCCAATATCTACAAAACAATAGACAGTAATAATAAGATAATTGAAAAAAATTGTTACAATAAATTACATGTGAATTAAATAATACATAAAAATATGCAACTAGATTTATCAAAACATAATGATAATATTACCTCTCTCATTTGGTGGCTCAACTATTGTAAACATGATGTTTTGACATCCTCTTCAATCCATCCTTGCATACAATTATTGTATAATATTGAGGACGGGATTGTCTTCTCTAGCCAAAAAATCACATATATCCCTACTGACCGAAGTATAGCGAAACTCGAGTTATCCCTTCTTGGGAAACAACTACCCCCACATGTGCATATGCACATCAAGCATAGGCCTAGCAAGAAAGCGGGGTACTACTAGTTGAGTGGTATTAACCCTCTCAAAAAATAATGTAAATAATTATGATGTGAATGGGAAGATATTTTCCCATTTAAAACGGTGCGACAATGATCTAATGCAAAACAAAATTGTCTCAAAATAATCCCCAACCACCTAATCAATTGAGGCCTCTGCACTAAACTATATACATAATGAAATAAAAAGAAACTAATGTGCTTCCCATTAGAGATAATGTGTGATAGTGTCGAGATAATAAGACATGGAAACCTAACCTCCTCTCTAACAAATGAACATATCTACAACTAACCATCATGAACCTAAAATTCCAAAGAGGAATGAATGTTTGGACGGACATATCTCTGCACATATGTTAGATGGGTATCTCCTACAACACCATGTGGTAGATCGGGGAACTGGAGAAAATTCCCCTTCCTCCTAGATAGCCTAATGATGAAATAAACATCTTGCTATATGGAATGATACCACAGATCAAGATCGACCTTGAACGTTTTTCAACCATGATCTGAATGATGGATCAATTGTTGTAACAACGAAGAGTTCCCCTTGACGGATGCACTCTCCTCATAAAACTTGAGGCCAACATCCATGAATAGGGCATGTGTCTACTATCAAATAGGGTGATGTAACAGCTCCCTCTCCCTCTCCCTAGCCTCCCACTCACATAAAAATGTGTATGTTTCGACCTGTTGTTGCTCCTCCTCTCGCCACCATCATCTTTAATTCACATACAAATATTTTTAGGTACATATATTTAGATAAAATAAATTGCAATTATAAACACACACGTATTTATATAAATAACTTGTATTTAAAAAAATCTAAAATTAATTTTTTTTTTGCAAAAATATATAGAAAATAACAAATGTGCCTAATACAGAAGCTATGTACCACCAACAGTGCTCTATATCAGAAAAATGGCACCATCATTAAGTGTTGTTACTAACACACACTGGTGTGTCACATTTCTTGTCACACCACCATGTATTTTAGCAATGTGTCCCATAAGACGCATCGCACCGTTTAATTGTAAAATAATTGGCTTAGTGTTGTGCTTTTTACAACACCGGTGTGTTTATTGTACCTAAAGACACCGTTAGGTTAAATTGTTTTATTGCAACTTAAGAGCTGAGATGTGTTAATGTGAATGCACCAGTACTACCATGTTAATGCAGCACCGACATTACATTACCCAGTACATTGGGTTGTATAGAGCACTGGTAATAGGGTGTCCAATGAAATGCCTTGGCATGCCAAATCATTCAATATTTTCCTGGTGCAATTCTTTTAACCGCATTGATTAATTTTGTTAACAAAGAAGCATCGTTGCGCTCAAATTTATGGCACACAAAATTACTAGTTCACTTTGTTAAACTAAAAGCATCGGTGTGCCAATTTTACCATAGCACTGGCATATTATTTAGCAGTTTGTTGTCTTTAATAATGCATTGTAGGTGGGGCCTTACAAAAGATGAATATGTTTATTTTTCAAAACCTATTTTGGTGCGTACTATTAGAATTTACGCACCGGTGTTCCACACTTATTGTTGCACCGCCATGTATTTTAGAGGTGTGTCAGATAGTATCCATTGTGCTAACATATTATAAAATATTTGGCCTAGTGTCGTGCTCTTTACAACATCAGTGTGTTTGTTGGACCTATGGGAACCACTAAGTTAATTTGTTTTATCGCAACTTAAGTAGTGTGATGTGTTACTCTTAAACGCATCGGTGCTACCCTGATATTTGAGCACCGACGTTTTTTTCAATGGTGCATTGTGAAGCATAGAGAACTGGTCATGGGGCATCCACTGAGACACCTTGCTATGCCAAGTCAGTTGATATATGTCTGGGTGTGGTTTTGTAAACAACATTGTTGCATTTGGTTAAAATGGTTGCACTGCTACCTTAAATTTTATAGATCGTAAAGTTAGTGTTGCGCCTAATTAAATAGAATGTTCCGGTGTGGGGAGAAACCAAGGACGTGCCAATGGTGGGGCATACCAAAGGACGTGCTAGTTATGGGGCATCCCAAAGGACGCACTGCTTTGTTTTTAAAATTTATCATGGTTCTCTTCCTTGAACGACATCAGTGCGTATGTTTATATTAGACACATTAGAAGTGGTATTTACTGTGAATTTAACACAGAATGCACCACTTCGGGACGAGTCGAAGAGTTCAAGCGCACCACATGGAATTGGAAAAAAAAAATGAAAAAAATTCCAAATTTCAAGCTAAATTCCAATTTAAATTGGATGAAAATGAAAATAGGAAGGTAATAAACAATTTACATGGACTCTTATGTCCCGAGGAGGTATGGTTTCATTGTTGAAATACAAATTCATGGTAATTTCCAAAATTTGGAAAAGTGTGAAATCTACCAATGGAGTTATCCAGCTCATTGTAGAGCACCATAAACATGGGATCTTTGGAAGGAGGGTGAGCATTGGTGCTTGCTTGAGAGTTTGGAAGCATGGGATCAAGTGTAACAATGAAAATTGATTTGGTATTTTTTTGTTTTTACCCTACCATGGTGCACCTGACCATAGTGATGTGCACTAGGGCATAATATTCAACGGCTCTAGTGCGCTTTGATTGGTGCTTATTATTTTTATTATAACATATGACGGTGGTTTTGAAAATTTAAGCATTGGTACGTTATTTTTTATGTGTGCAATGGTATGCATATACCTTAAAGGCACACCGATAAAAAAATTTCCACAAAAACCTCCGACCACCTGCCTTCGCTATAAATAGAGAAGGGATAGATTTTTTGGGGTGGTTCCATAAAAACCTCCGAAAAAAGGTGTTCTCCTTGTAGTGATTTTATTATCCACTGATATATTGTTGTGCAGACCTGATGAGGGTTGTGGCTAGCTAAATAGTCCTAAGAGAGAATATTATTTCTGGTGTCGCTCAATCTATTATCGAATCCACTGTTTTTCTTCTGGTATGCCCCGAGTTTGCATATCCGTCAACATATTTAGGAAGTTGTTTAACTTCCCATTCATATTCTTATCCAACGTCCCATTGAACCCATTTATTTCATTCTAAATTGTATTAAGTTTCTCTTCCACAGTTTCCAACTTGCTTATAATATAGTGGTTGTTCATGTTGTTTGGAAAAGTATGAGGGGGTTTATAGGTACCCTTCTTGGGTGAGCTCACTAAAATAGGTTACTCAATCATGGGGTCAAGGGAGTGCCATGTGATATATCTATTTGATATACGTGTGGGGTCCAACAATAGTATGTTGCCCAATATATCAGGGAAATACCTAAGGAGGCTCAATCGTTCCCTTAGCCATACTACTCGACCACCTAGATGCTAGAGAGTGGTGTCCACAAGTATTGTTCTTGGTGTACTATAGAAACAAGATGGTCGATTGGCTTACTTAATGTTGCTTTCAGGTGTTCCTAGGGGACTTCCTATATACCCAAGGGTATGTGGAAGTGATATTTTGTATACATGTATTATCTGATGTGGTACTACTCGAAAGGGTACCAACAAGGGTTACAAGGGTTTCCAAAAATGTGATTCTACTTGTATTTCCTACATGTATTCTTCCCCTACCACATTTTTACATGTTGAATGATAAATCATTGTGTTATTTAAAGACGTTTAGAATGTGTCTCTACAAAAAATTAAAAATTATTAGCTTGTTAACGTGATAAAAAGCTCTTAGAATCACTAGGAAATAACTTATACAAGGTAGGGCTTAAGGCCAAAAAATGTAAAATTATCACAACTTTAGTTATACTTATATGATTGACTATTATGAACCCAATTATGAAATTACTCATATTTTTTTGGATCTAATGGCACTATTTTGATTGATCGGTGCCCTCTATCAAAAGATATCCAATCTACGAAATCCATGGCCTTCATCGAGAAAAAATCTAAAAATTGCATATTTTGAATCAACGATATTTGCACTTCCTGGACTTTGGATGATTCTTTTTTAAATTGGGTATTTTTCAAGAGGAGTTAATTTATTGGGATGGATTTTCCAAATTCTACATGGAAAGTTTCATAAATTAACCTGAATTCTTTCGTCCTCCTTTTTCCGTCAAAAAACTGTAGAAAGAGAAAAAAAAAATATTCAACTTTATGCCCAAAACTTATCCCACTTCCTGCCCAAGAAAGAGCTATGATACCACTTGTGGTGTACTTAACGCAAAAGTTTTAGAGCAATCACACAAAATGTAGTGCAAAACCTGATAACACAAGAGAAAAAAGAGATAAGAATAGAGAGTTATGTTAACTTTCCTCTTCAAGGGGGAAACCTCCAAGTGCAATTCTCCAAATACAAAAAAAAAATATTGAAAAAACAATACATAACCTTCTACTCAATATATAGCTATCCATAGAGAATATTAACTACATATGGGCCCCTTATAATGAGGACCAACCAACTAATTTGGGCCTTATTATTAAAAATGACATTTTATTACAATGAGTGACTATTGACTAACTATTTAATAGGCCTTATTCATGGAAGGTGGCCTCATACATTAATAAAGTATCTAAGTAAGGGGGTTAGGGTAGGACCCTAACATGGACTCATATGAAGACAATGCAATATCTAGGAAGTCATGCAAACTTGGAGTTAACAACCCGGGCAGGTGGAGTATACAGATCATATTCCATATTGAGATAGAGTTTATAATTGGTGTCAATAGATGTTTATTGGATAACTTGATCAATTTTTGGGACCATTTCCCAAGAAGGAAAACATGAGCATAAAATTTCCTTTACAGAAGCAACTGAACACTTAGGATATGATGCCACATAATTCACCTGTGGCGAGGTAGATTCCACCCAAATAATAGGAACATAAAATGGGGTAGCATGGTCTAAAGTTGAATAAGGATGGTGATTATCAAATGAAATCCGGTCAATAGTGATAATGCTTCCATTCTGAGGAAAATGCATCACTCGAAAGATAATAGACACCACAAAATTCATAGCATATACATAATCATGCCCTAGAAGCATATTGAGGTCTAATTGGTTATTCATCGCTATCATATCGACCATAACAGTATCCCACCTAACATGTTAGGAAACTGAGGAAGAATATTGCATCGATGTGACCACTTCATCAACCAATGGTTGAGTATTTTTGTTGAGAAACCAAAGGTGTTTCTGGAGTAGAAGAGCCTTCAAACATGGAACAACTTTTTTTATCTCTGGAATAAGAAGACATAAATGAGTAAGGTGATTTCCCTTGCAAATTGTACAGGGGAACTTAGGCTTGCATATTCCTCATTTATATTTCTCAACAATATCAATGCCCCCAACATGACTTCCAGTGGTTGGTTTCTTTCCCCCAGCATGAATCGTAGTGGCTAGTTGATTGTCTTCATTATGAATTGCAGTGACTGGTGTGTTTCCCCTAGCATGACTTGAAATGGTTGGATATTTATATCCAATATGACTTGCAGTAATTGGTGACATGTCTCTAGCATGAATTACAGTGGTTGGTGACTTCTCATTTTGCCTTTGCTTCTTGTTCTTATTCTTCCTCTTTTTGTTCCTTTTAGACTTTTGGTTACTAGGAGTTGAACTTTCACTAAAAGAGGCAGAATGAGGAGTAATAGAGTTCTCTTCAAATACGTTTTAGGATCATTTGGAACATTCAAAGTGGACATTAGCCAAACCAAAATACCCACAGACAATCCAAGAATATTCAAGATGGTTTCCATCAAAGGGGAAACAACATTTCCAAAGGAAAGAAAAGCACAAGAGTCCCCATGGGAAGGGTCCCCTTGGTTGGTATTCATAAAATACTTTAATGTCATGTGACCATTACCCAATTCAAAGGGAGTGTTAATGGGGCATGGAATCATTGATGCCCCCATATAATTTATCTGAGGGACATTAGTGCCCCCAGAAACATAAATTCCCCCGGTACTAGTAAAAACACAAAGGGAAAGACCAGACCCAAGGTTAAAATTCCAACCAAATGGAAAACTAACATTTGATATCATTAGGATACATGTAGGAATGCCAAAAACAGGTGGAAACCCACTTCCAATAATACAATCAAGGCATTTCCCCCCACTGAATACAAATCCAGATGTTGGCACTTGCGATGACTCGACGGGTGTACTAACACTAGGTATATTTATAGAGGGTAATGATCTAAATGGTGGCATACCCAAAATGGAATAATTATATGTACTAGGCATGGTAATGGAAGGAACTATCCCACTAATGGATGGTAAGGAAGAAATAAAAGAGACTCCTTCTACAACACTAGATGATGAAGGAACAGTTCTTCCTATAGCAAATAAACCACACATGCCAAAAATTGTATGAGGATTGCTAAAGAAAGAGAATGAATAATCAAAATGTCTACTCACTTGAATGAGTAAAGGGTCTATGATATCGACGAATAATTTGGTCAACCATAGTGAAAAGTGTGTTTTAATCCAAGGATAAAAACAATAACCTACGACCAACTAGACACAGACTTCACCATATAACACATGCCTAGAAAATATAGAATTTAACAAGAAAATTGATTGTGTTCAAAGGGGCCTTCTGAAAAGCAACCCTTGGGAGAGATCAAGTCCCCAAGACTTGGCTAGTGAAGGTGTGAGAGACGATTATGGTAACCCACACATAATATCCCTTACTGGTGAAAGTACCCTCGTGAAAATGGACACCTTCTATGGGAACTAAAGCAGAGATTCAACATCTTCCTCAAGTATTGTAGGTACTTCCCACCCGTAGTCAACTTATTTGATGCCCTATGAATGGTTTCTATGTATACCACCTCACAATCAGTGATTGGGAAAAAAAGTTATGGGTTGTCACCACACGTATGGGTAAGGAAACTAAGCTTGAAGCTCTAAGAAGTGATCCACCTAGAGGGCCTTGCACTTTTGAAACCCCCATACATGCAGTAGTCCAACAAACGCCAAAACAAGTGGAGAGGGGATATCACCCCACTTTCTCTAGTGTGACCTCATGCTTGACACCTATAATAGAGGTGCTTTCCTGGCAATCACTCCTTGCTACTAGTGGATTTATACACTCTTTAGTGAATTCTTAATTTTGGTTTAATGGTCTTGCAGAGTTAACTATCCAATCCTACACCAAGGCCCTATTCTTATTCTAATATTGGTTTTATACAAACACAAAAAATACTAGTAATGAATTTTATATTAGCATTCAATTTTAGTCTATTGATTGCTCGGACGGTATGGAATGAGACTTTAGGGATGTTTGAAGACACATTCTAATCCAAAAGAAACAAAATAATGCAAATTTATTTCAATGAAATCTATATATCTATATAGATGAAGGAAACAATCTTATTGTTCTCAAATAACAATCATTTAAATCCAAATGGGACTATTAATTACTCCAAAAGACAATTTCAGACATCAAAATTCACAACCAATACTCCAATGCAACTCTTAAAAAGAGCCCTAAAATGCTCCAAAAGGGATGAACATAAAATGATATTTTTCTTTTTCTCTTTTATACAATGGAAAGAAGAATGAAAATTTACTTAACAAATTGAGTTATAAAGGGTCTCTTGCCAAAGAATAGGGTCCCTAGGGTTCACAAGAAAATATCCAAATTTATTTTTTACAAACAATGAGTGTTTTTTGCACCTTACACATCTTTTTTGTGCATCCCAGAAGCATGTTCGTGGGTTTCCTTCACAAATGATCGAACAGGTAGGTTATGGTCACCCCCTTTCCTTCATAAAAGGTACGACTGGTAGTGGCATATCACACAGAAATAATACCAGTCACAACTTGTCATTGGGAGAGACCTGACTATTGGGGAAAAGGTACAAAAATGAAAAACTCGAACTAGAACTCAATTAGACCTAAAAATGAAATGCACCATAGATCTTCTAAGGTCGCTATTCACAAGACAAATATCAATAAAATGCAAAGCACAAAAATGCAATCAAAGAAGAAAAACCTCAAAATCTCTTAAAACACATAAGAAGTAAATCAAGGGCATGTCCAAGGGTCAAATCATAGACTATAGATCATATGTAGTCTCCCTAACCCATTCAAAGAATAGATCTGAAAATAAAATGGCAAAAAGTCCCAAAAACCCCACCTACATGAGGTGGTCGCACTCTGCTAGTGGTGCAACAAGCGACCAGACTGAGGCGGTCGCACCTTTCCAGTTATGCAGAGAATGATCGATCTCTTTGTATGTCAAAGAGAGGGAGAAAACAAGTAGAAAAATTGAGGA
>ML829997.1:16196-40067 GCA_009831015.1 Picea engelmannii | reverse complement strand
AAGCTCTGATACCAAATGTAAATTTTAACCTTGTACAATATTTATTGCAAATATATTTTTAGTAAAAGAACAAAAAAGATACAATGGCAAATACAAACATTACAGAGATATTTCTCCCCTAGAAACCCAAACTGGGAAAAACAGCGTATTATATATTCATTCATAGTGATACATTGTTTACAATACAATATATATACATAGGAGCCAACGGCATCCAAAACCATAACCCAATGACTTGGATTAGTATATGATGAATTGATTGACATGCTCAAATGGTATAGATACCCCAAACAAATTTTCAATGAAGACATGGAAAAATTTTATAAGATCCAAATCCAAGGGATAGACTGTGTTAGTGTCCTTGATTTTAAGGTATTTTCATAGGTGTGTTAAGATTTTGCAAAGTCATTCATATTCCTATTTTGAGTTATTAAGTGTGTGATAGTCAATCATGAGTCTAAGATTGTTGCCATAATATTTGATATGGTGTGTCATAAAAGACTCAAGTCATAAATCAAAGGTATAGGAGAATTAATTTCAAATGATATTATGGATCATAATTACATGTTATGATAAATATGGAGCCATCATAAGTCATCATGTTATATGTACTAATATTCCAAAGTGGTTTTGATATTTGGTTTGTAAAGGATCACACGTTGTGTAATTTCGTTGTGCAACGATTGGCGCTACCCAAACTGTCAAATCATTTCAACGGTCTACTCATGATTTCAAATCGGGTTTGCTTGATATGTGTATTTCTTTCCCTCCCCTTTTTTTCATGCAAAACCTCTCTCTCATCAGAGACAATCCTCTTCCATAGCAATTTTTAGAAGACTCGCACGCTACACAAGCCTTGTTCATCCACTACACATCACCTCTCCTACATAATTTTCATATTGAGGAGGACTTGTTTTTTACCAGATAACATTCTCAGTTAATACGATATGAGATTAAATGACTATATTTAACCTTGGAAAGTTCCTTTGATCCTATTTCTTGTAAACCCTAGCTTTGTTTCTCGTTGTGTAAAGTTCATTGCCTTAACCCTAGCCATTGAATTTATTTTTATCCATAGTCACAGTGTTTTATGCATATATCTGCAGTATGGAAACTCAAGGGAAGAAGAAATTCAATAAGGGAGGAAGCGTTATAAGATTCGAGCCACATAACTTGCAATTAGTAAACTCTGATCTAGAAATTAGGGTTTCTTTTGAGCAAGTCGGATGCATGAGATTTTGTGAGAAAATTCAGAGGTATAATGTGAAGTTGACAAAGGATTTTTCTCTCAACTTCAATGGCGTCTAGACAAAGATTGTTGATCTTACTTTCCAGGTGACATAGGAGATAGTAGTTGTTGAAACTAAAATTCCAGCTCAAGGGGAGAAATGCTTCAAAGGTATGCCCCTTGATTCCATCTTCTACACTGATTTATTGAAGCCTAAGTATAAAAAAGTAGAATTTTGGTGCTACCATTCCAAGAGAGTGCAGATTGGAACATTAGGAAAGGATATTAAGAGTGATTCAGAGATATTTCACCTGTGAGAGCGGGTTTGACAGAGTATATCAGTACCATATTAGGATTTGAGTGCATTTCACGGGAAAAAATACTTTTAATTTACCTTTTTACCTATACAAAATCCTAGGTAAAATGTCAGACATAGTGTAGGTTAAGGTTGATCAGGTTAAATCTAGTTTGTTTCATTTCTCTTTGGTGAAATTACTGGTGTTGGAAGAACTTAATAAAATGACCAAGGATTGGGATTCTTTCCTAGCTTCAATAAGGATTTCTTTAGACCCCAAAGGAGATACTCCCTTATCGGCTAAAAAAACATATCATTTAGTCCCTAGGGAGACTAATAGGAGGGAGAAAATATATGCAGAACAGGACTGTGGGAAAGGAAAAGAAGTTGAAGGTACTTCACCAAGCCAGCAAGTTAAGAAGAAAGGCAAAAAATTACACTTTTCTTATGAGATTGTTGAAACCCAAAACTTAGCAATGCAATTACAAGATCAGCAGCCAAAAGATTACATGATGTGCACACACAATCCGTTGAATATACATCTCAAGGTATTGGTAAAGATTAGTTTCAGTCATGTGAAAAGGATGAAATAATTGGATAATTGCAAGAACAGCTTAAGAAATCTCACCATGTCATAGCACAGTTCCATTATGAAAACATGGATATGAAGAAGAATCCTTTTGAAAGGGTTTCTAACATTTCAATACCAAAATATATATCGATGTCAAAGAGCGAATCAACACCAATAGTTCCACAAAGTTCTAAGGGAAAAGGTAAAGAGAGGGTAGTTGAGCAGAGTCCTAAAAGAATGGAGCTTCCCAAGCCTACAACTCCTTTGACAAGATCTTAAGCTAGAAAATTGATTTCAGAACACAAGCCTACAGAAGAAACACATGCACAGGACCAGCCCATATAAATTCAAAATATCCATACCTCACATGGAGAAGGTGAGAGAAATGTCAAAATCCTCCACAAATGATTAAGAGAAGCACATGATTTGATCATTCAACTCAAGAAAAAGAACAGAACAAGGAAGAAAAAATTTGATAAACACCTTCACGAGTGTGGACCAACCATCTCCAATGCCTATGCAGGTATTTCAAATGCTCAGTCAAAGTTAAGAAGAAATGCACTTTTGCACAGGCAAGTGAAGAATCTAAACAAAAAAAAAGTGTCATTGAGGAAAGAAAATAGGACTCTGAAACTAAGGATGAAACAAACAAAATTTGATGATGACGCCAGGGGAAAGTTGGACCTGCTTGCAGAGATGGCTGAAATATAGAATCCATGAGTCACATTTTACAGCTTTTCCTTTTTTATTAATAAAGGGTTTAAATGTTTTGAGATTTTTGTCTGGAAAAAAACGATGCACAGAACTTGCATAGCAATATCACACTACACAAGTCTTGTAAGTATACCTTTGATGAAGAAATGGAGGGTAATGTTTGGAATAGAGGTTTATGTTTCTACAATTCAACATTTCATTTGGGATGATAGAATGGTCAGTGCTAGCCTCCATATTCTTGTAGCAATGAACTGTGTGAAGACAACTGAAGAAACACTCGTTGTGTAAACTCGCTACACAATTGTTGTAACTCACAGTTACACAGCAAGTTGTAGAAGCTTGCTATGCAAACATGTCAGGGAGCCAGGTCAGCATTCGAATCATCCGCAGATCATTTCCAGCTATATTAAGTGACTCACAACATTCCTAAAGTTCTATAGCATGATGAAGACGATTTTAAATATTGTTATGTAATTAATACGGTCAAAACAAACTTTTATTTTTAGCGGGTAGTTTGAGTTTCTTTCTATTTTAGTGTAACTAGATCCAAAAATGAAGGAAAGTGGTTAAAGTTCGACTTCCTTATATTAGGGATGGATTTTCCTTTATATTGGATCATTTTGAATGTACAAAGGGTTGGCAGAAGCGTAGAATACTTTTCTCTTGAACATTTTGTAATCTTTCTGGAGTTTAATGAAATATTAGTGCACAAGTACAGTTTTATTCATACCAGAGATTCTTGTGGTGGTGATCTGAAGTGTTTGTTTCTCTCTCGTGTATGTATTTCCTGTTTTATTTTCTCATTTCATCTGCAACCTTTATATACTTAAATTGGAAATCTAATGGTCTGGAATTCATCTTATATTGATGCTCTATATTCAAGCAATTTAAGTTTTGTTATTTCTTCTTAACTCAATCAGAAATCATCCTAGTTGGTGCTCTTAATGTAGTTATCTATTTATTTTTTATTCCATTATACAACAACAAAATTTTCACTGAAATATTATCACCTACCTAGCCTCTGCTTCTTTGATATTTCTACAAACCAGTCACTGATAGTTCCATTTGCTTCAAAGTTGACTCCATTTCCCAACAGATTATTCCTCCTTTCTGCCAGCAACTTTATAAATCTCTTTGTTTATTGAATACCTAGCCATTGATCTTTAAGAGAAAAATTATCTTTAAGAGACCAAGTGACAAGAGAGATCCTTCTCTGAACTGAAAGGGCTAGTTTCAGTTATAAAGTGGTTTTGTGGTTACTTTTGTGATTTGCTTCCTCAACCAAGCAATTTACAGAGTGCTAACATTTTGGTGTTGTTTCCAGGGAACGAAAGTGAAATTTTCCATGGGAAAGAATGAAAAAGTTTCAGATATGATTCACGAGGATAATAGAGGATCAGACATAATATTGGTTGAAAACTTTACCCTGGAGACTTCATTGTTAAAGATCGGTTGCAAAAATTAATATCACTGAGAAATCCTAGATTCAAAGAATATTCACACTAGGATAAACCTAGATCTAGAACCTACAACATATGTGGTTGATCCTAAGAATATCCTACACAAAAGAAAAGAAAATGCTTCACACTCAGGTATTTTTCTGGATATAATTTCATAATTTCCTAAAGACAGAGTAAAGAGCATTGATGAACTTGAATTTGACATTAAATTTGAACAGACTTTGTTTAGATCTAAGTTAGAGTCTGACTTATGAAATTGTGTTTGATGAGAAGAATTTGCAATCCTTTATTGTTCTTGTTCCTATTAAAACTGTAGTGATTCCCAGTTATATTGTACAACCAGGCCAAGGTCCTCCTAGAATCATGGCAGCTAGATTCACTCCCCTTGTCCTACCTACTCAATTGCATGATCTACCTCAAAATTATGCTCAGAGAATTAAGTCATATGATGCAAAAGAGAACATTTCAGCGCGATGACATTTAGATTGGTTTAATGATTTTGCGGACCTTGAGGAGGTATATAATGAATATTTTAAAATGAGGTTGTTTGCACAGAGTATCTTAGGTGAGGTCATAAAATGGTTCAAGGCACTCCTAGCAGCAAGCATTCCTAATTTTGCAACTTTTGAAACAACATTTCTTGCAAGATGGGGAGACAAGAAAAATCGTCTACAATTGTTGACTCAATATAATAATTTGAAAAGAACACCCAGTGAGACAGTTCAAGAGTTTTCAACCAGATTTATGAAGGTTTATAATTCAATTCCTACTGAAGTAAAACCCCCTCTTGGAGCTGCACAACTTTGCTATGTCGATGCCTTTGATAGTGATTTCGCTTTACTGTTGAGAGAAAGAAGATCTAATACATTAGATGACATGATGAATGATGCAATTGAACTAGAAGTTAATTTTATGGCATCATGTAAGATTAAATACAATCCTGAAACTGACATGAAAAAGGCTCAAGAAGAAGCACAACCCTCAACCTCCCAATCATCAGATGCAAAATTTGATCTAATGGTAAAAAATATGGAAAAGTTGGTGGAAAAGTTGTCCTTAGATAACAAACCTACCATCAGAGATCAAACTGAATTTCAAAACAGGAATCCTAATTTCAAGAGGTTACCAGTTACACAGATCAGACAGAGAGACCAAAGGAATCTAGGTGATCAACCAATCAAACCCCTTTCCAAAATAACTATGTTGATGAAAATTTTGAGGAATCACTCGAATATAACATACAATGTTGTGATGATGTTGAAACAGAAGTATTCCTAAATAAAGAAGAACATGATAAATTTATTGAAGATAATGATAAGTTTATGCAGGAACGGAATGTTATGTTATTAATGGCAACAAAGGCATATAAAAAGGGGTATCAAAATGCTATCGTGCAGTTTCAAAAGAAATATAATATCAGAAATAAAAGGTGCTTACAAACCCTCAAAAGGGAATCCTCCAAAAGAGCCTTGGGCTAATTTACCCTATTCAAGTCAGCCTAATAAATGCAGTTCCTCAAAGGATGCATTGGAGAAAGATAAACAGAAAGAGGAGCCCCCAAATAAGGTCCCAGAGACAAAAAGGGATGTAATCATCAAAGAGGTAGAGAAAACTCAGTCTTCTTTTAGTTTTGAATGTGAGATGGCAAAGATTAAAAAAAAATGTACCTTTTAATTGTTGATATTATGGTAGTTGTGGGAGGTATTAATCTCCACGTGTAATCCCGACAAGAATAGAATACTTCGGGAATCAAGAAGAAACCCTAAAGAATTGGACATAACCCTATAAGACAAGTCGATTAAAGGATATATTTAATATTGAGTTTTTAACCTATAGAATGAGAAGCCGACCCAGACAGCTAAGGATAAGCAGTATAAATACAGGATGCCAGAGCTCATTTGAGTTACACAACTCACAACTACAGAAATGTAAAAATGCACACTGTGGAAACTGAGTAAGTGAGCAAGTCTGGAGAATAGTTGCAGCTCTAGCTACTACAACATGTATTCTCAGTTTCGTCTTGGAATTTCTATTGGTTATGGTTTGGACTTTCTACCTTCTGTTCTAGCTTTGGATAGAGGTACGCTACATTGATTAGCTATTAGGCCTAGGGTTTACTTCCAGAATTATTCTTTTTCAACGTTAAGGTGCTCAGGGGTGGCTTCAGCCTATGGTTGGGTGACAATATTGCTATATTGTCTATGGTTAAACGAGCACACCTATTATTTCTAACATGTTATGGGCCCACACTATCTTCGGACAATCTAACTGTTGGAAGATATATTGGGAGGATTTGCTCAGTTACAGTCACAGTTGCAGTCAGTCTTTGTTGCAGCAACGAAACCCTAACCCTCTTGTTGAGGAATCTTAAGTGAAGAGATTGACCTAATTTATGGATAGCCTAGTGCACCCTAACCCAACGCATCGCCTAGAACTCTCAACAAGCTAAGACGTTGAGTTTGAGTTTTTGGTCAACGTCAAAGGTTGACCAAGTCAAAGAAGTCATGACTTACTCTATGAAGTCAGAAAACAAGTTAGAATGAGCTTCTAACTTCAGAGCATGGAAGACAAGGATTGACCTCATCCTTGCCAAGAATAAAGTGTTGGATATCGTGAAAGGAAAGATTATGGAACCATAGGTTGAAGAAGGAAAAGAGAAGGAACCTCAGAATGTTGCAATTATGGATAAGTTCAAGGACACATCAATACCACGAATATCATAGTGGACTCTGTAAAATACCACTTGATACCCTACATCTCTCATCTTGACTCATCTAAGAAGATGTACGATGCCCTAACTAACCTCTTCTCGGTTAGAAACATTAGACAAGTAATGAGTCTGAAGAATGAGCTCTTTGACATGAAAATGAATGATGATGACAACATAACATCATACTTTGTGAGAATCTCTCAATTAATAGATCAACTACAAGCTATTGAAGAAATCATTTCAAAGAAGGAATTGGTAAATATAGTACTCAATGGTCTTCCCAAGACATGGGATGCATTTGCCGCAAGAATGAACACAAGGAAGGAGTATCCCAAATTTTAATAACTTTGGACTTGATGTGCACAAGAATAGTCAAGGATTAGCACAAAAGATAAATTCCAAAGGAAAGAGATGATCAAGCCTACACAACAAAGTTCAATAAATTCAAGAATAAGAAAAAGTTTGACTCAAGGAAGAAACCAAATCAAGAGAAATATATGTCAAAAATACAATGATTCAACTATCGAAAATATGGTCACTGCAAGAATCATTGTCCTGAGTTAAATAAAAGGAGGGAAACACATGAAACATCAGTTTCCAAAGAAAGGGAACCCTCAAAGAAGGCCAAGCAGGATAAAACAGACTTCTTCTAAAACAAGGTAACAATATTCTTCATAGTTCTTGTACATACCATGTTTACATAGTTTATGTACATACCTTGCATATCTATTTCCTAGAAGATAAGATGTTCAAGTGAAACAATACCTATGGAAGAATAAAAAGATAAGGAGTGTTATCACGATGACTACAAGTCAAGAAATACACATGAAAAGATAAAGTACATTGACAATCTTTGGTAACAATTCCTGCGGAAGCTATTACATAAGTAACTATTGCAAGATAAGCCGAAATCATAATCAAACTTGAAGAAAACCCAAAATAAGTCAAAACAAAAAGAAGTCAGCAACCAAGAAGAAATTAGAAAAATACTTGTGACACCTTACAGAAGGCAATAAGAATGCAGACGGAAACATGGACTATCTCAGATGGAGGGAGATGATTACATAATTCCAAAAGAATAGCATGCATTCATGCATGAAGCAATGATTAGGAGGGAGATAATCCTAAATAATATGATCCATTGAGGATTATGAAGTATCTATCCATGTTCCCATTAAAAGTAGCAACCATGAAAAGCAAAACGTGTTCAAAATATTTATTCTTCGAAAAGAAGCCTTAAAGTATCCTTGGTTGTCCATCTACATCCATGATCCTATGATGAAAGGAAAAAGTGGGAATCTTCAGGGTATGGAATCTATAGAAAAATCCATGGACCCAAGAGCTAAAGAGAAACATGAGGAAGAACATGAAGATTCCAAGAGAGAAAGAAAGACCAGAACAACCAATTATTATACCGAGAATCGCAAGAATACCAACTTGGTTTGAACCCACTAGAAGCAATCAAGTAGAAGAAATGGAAGTTGTGATGAAGAATAGTATATGTAAGAAATTGTGAAAAAGGATTATGAATGGAAGCATTGTGAGATTTAGAACTAGAGGTTCTTCCAGAAGGAGGAGAAGACTATGATAACAACTTGTTCCCGTAAACCAGATACACCTCTATATGAGCTATTATACCTCTTGCAGTATCCATGGATTGAATTTTACGTCAGTTGGTTGAAAAAGACTACTCTCCCAACAAATCATTTGAGGAAGAAGCTTATGTAAAGAAATATCAAGGTCTTGAGGTATGCCATAAAGAGACCCATGTATGCCGATATAAGAATACCTTGTATGGATTCAAACAACTTGATGCAAAGTATCTCATATACAGCAGAAGCATGGTGAAAACTCTCTATGACAGAGATAGTGTATCATAATAGTTACTCAAAAGTATGGGATGATGGATTTCTAATCCATGGAAAACTCTCATAATGACAGAAGAAGTTATACTTGGATATGTTTCAGTTTGAGCCTTGCCACGATGTCATGAGCTAGTAGGAAACAGAAGTGCATAATTCGACCACGATATATTATAATGATCAAAGCTATATGAAGTCTTCATAGAAAACCAGTGTTCCATGACAGACTGAAGTACATTGAGATCAAGCATTACATTCTCCGTGATGAAGTCCAGAAAAGAGAAGTGTTTCTCCAATATATCTCCACACATGAGAGGATAGCATATATTTTGGTAAAGCCTTTGTCCAAGATGAAAAAGTATGTATACTTAAGAGATAATTTGGGGCTCGTGGAGATGACTTCCTTATTGAAAAAGGAAGAGATTACTCCCAGGTTGGGAGGGATCACTGATGTGTTATTGATTTATGGACAGTCATTTTTTAGTTTGAAAAATGGTCCAGGATGAGCAGTTCCTTTCCAATTCGGAAAGTGGTTTGATATTTTTGATGGACATGCATTTTCTAATTCGGAAAATGGTCCAGATCAGACAGTTATTTTCGTAATGAAAATGGTTCAATAGATTGTTGATGTACCATAGATAGTGATTCCCCTTTTGGCCAGTGTGGGGGAATGGTCTAGGATAGTCATTCTTCTTGGTAGTCACTCTCAGTAGTGGTCAAGTAGAATGGCATGCCTCATTGGGAAGTCATTATTTCGAAGTTCACAGTTGTGAGCAATTTTGAAGAATGGTCCATTTTGGAGGTTGGTGTAGGACAGTCATTTCCTTAGGAAATGGTTCGAACAGTCATTTCCTTAGGAAATGGTCTGGAAATTCATTCCCTAGGGCATACTCATTCTCTCCAGGTTTCACTATGTTTAGTGTCGGAGGAATGGCCCAGTTAGGTGAATGGTATAGGTTCAGCAATCAGGGACAAGAATTCCCTAGGGCAGACTCATTCTCTCCAGGTTGCACTATGTTTAGTGTCGGAGGAATGTCCCAGTTAGGTGAATGGTCTACGCTCGGAAATCAGGGACATTTATTCTTGTGTGCTTGAGAAGAATAGTCCAGATATCCCATGGTTGATGTTTTAAATTTTGAGGGCAGACGCTCTTCCATATATCACAGATGTGAGTGGAAGAATGGCCCAAATGACTTAGTTTATATCATGATATTATTTTTATGCAGGTTGATATCAGATGATATGATTTCTATGGAGATTGTATGTCTTTGGAAAGTATATGTATGCTACTGTGGTGGATGTGTTCCACTGGTTGTGACTATGTGTCACTGATTAAGTAGTCATGTGCTACTTGGTGTGGTTGTGTACCACTGGATAGTAGTTGTGTACTACTATGGATAGACACAATTGTGTTCTATTGAACGACATTGTTTTGATTTCCATGTAGACTATCAGTAGTGTTGAAAATGATTATCAATTAGATGGATGGTCAGTGTACTAATGGATAGGCATTATCCATACAAAAAATGGTTCAGGACATTTATTCTTCTAGGACGTATGTCTGGATTAGAAGAATAGTCCTTGTAGCCCATGGCATGGCTTCCAGCATCTATTGGAATAGTTATTCTTCTAAGGACATATGCTTGGATTATAATAATGGTTCTTGTATCACTCTGTGGAGTGAGTGACTTATTCAGCATCATGCCTGATTACTCAGATGGAGTATGGTTTTGAGAGATGATGCAGTTGATGTTGTCAGATGATACCAATAGTGATGATGGTTCTCGTGATCTAATCATGAGATATCTTGTATGGTTATGATGATTCTACCAGTTGAATGGTATGTTTGTGCTCAAGACCATTACTTTCAATACTTCCCTAGCTAGGAGGGAGTGTTGATATTATGGTAGTTGTGGAAGGTATTAACCTCCACATGTAGCCCTGACAATAATAGAATACTCTGGGATGCAAGAAGAAACCCTAAAGCATTGGACATAACCCTAGAAGACAAGTCGGCTAAAGGAAATATTTAATATTGAGGTTTTAGCGTCCAGAATGAGAAGACGGCCCAGACAGCTAAGGAGAAGTAGTATAAATACAGGACGCCAAAGCTCATTTGAGATACACAGCTTGCAACTGCAGAAATCTAAAAGTGCGCACTCCATAAATTGAGTAAGTGCGCAAGTCTGGAGAGTAGCTACAGTTGCAGCTAATGCAACCTATATTCTCGGTTTAGGCTTGGACTTTCTATTGGTCATTTTTTGGACTTTCTTCCTTGTGTGTTAACTCTAGAGAGAGTTACGCTACATTGATTGGCTATTAGGCCTAGGGTTTACTTCCGGAATTATTCTCTGTCAAGGTTAAGGTGCTCGAGGGTGGCTTCGGCCTATGGTTGGGTGACAATATTGCTATATTTTCTATGGTTAAACGAGCACACCTATTATTTATAACATTAAGGAGTTGATCAGAAATGTTGAATATAGAAGTCAAATCATCAAAATGTTGAAAATGAAAGAAGCATATGACACTTTGAATGTGCAAGATGATCATCTTGCAATCTTGTTCAGTCCTCGGGTGGAAGAATGTGGTGATGATGGTGATGTGTCTCCATTTTATGTTAGCCTTAAAGTTCATGATATGAATTTACACAATGCAATGCTAGATTTAGGATCATCCCATAATCTGATTTCGAAGGTAATCATGGATGAACTAGGTTTGGACATCACCAGACCTTAAAAAAAAAAAATCTCTTTTTGATTCAAGGAAGGTGAAGTGTTTAGGCTTAATCAAAGACTTAGTTGTGTCTTTATCTCAAATCCCATCAAACAATTTGGTCATGGATGTAGTAGTTGTTAAAATCCCTCCAAATTTTGGCATGTTGTTATCGAGGTCATGGGCTGCTAAATTGAAGGATACATTACAGATGGATATGTCTTATGCAACTAAACCAGTTTTCAGACAGGAAAGGAGCCTATACAGGGAAGCATTGTTGAAATACATGGTGAGTAGCAAAAGCAAACCCAATAATCATCATATTTATTATGTTGACATTGAGGTTGGTTCTTCAGTTTTTTATAATGATATGTGCTTTGAAGAAGAGGATCCAAATTTTCTCAAACTTCCAGAGAAAGAAGATGAATATAAACAAGCAGGAAAAATTTCAGATCAGCAAAATAATGAGGAAGAATAAATGTGGAATATGAATTTTGATGGAGTTGTTAGTAAATAAGGAGTTGGAGCGGGTGTTTGGATTATCCCTCCAAAATTAGGTTCAAAAATTTTTTGTTATAAATTTTCTTTTGGTTGTACAAATAATATGGATGTGTATGAGGCATTAATCTTGGGGTTGAATACTTTGAAATATTTGGGGGCAAAAAGAATAGTTGTACATGGAGATTCTGAGCTTTTGATTAATCAGGTTAAGGGCATCTATCAAAATAAACATCCTAGGATGAGGGCATACATAAATATAGTTCTTGATGTGCTTGAAAATCTCACAGAATACAACCTTTCAGTGATTCCAAGAGGACAAAATTTGATTGTTGATGAATTAGCTACTTCAACTTCTTTTTTCAAGATTCTCATCTTTCCTAACAGAAAATATGAGATCAAAGTCAAGCATAAACCAGCAGTACCTGATAATATCAAGTATTTGCAGATTTTTGAGGATGATAAACAGGTGGTAAGGTTTCTCCAAATGACTGATGAGTTTTCCAACACAAATATTGACGAAGAAAATTTCTTTGATCAAGAAGAAGACATAGACATGTCTCCAAATGTAGATAGTTTCCTAAATCAAATTGTTGGTAAAGACATTGTTCAACTCAAAAATAATTTCATCCCTAAGGGTTTGGTTCGATTAGAAAAACTCTTTGACAATAATGATGTGGCAAAGAATCCCAAAGTCACCCCAAATGATGAAGAAATAGAGGATTGCAATATTGGAACAAAGGAAGAACCTAAAATCATCAAACTATCCAAATCACTCAACCCGAAAATCAAGGAGAGATATATCAGCCTAATGAAGGAGTTTCCAGATGTTGTTTTTTGGATCTATGAAGATATGAAGGTGTATGACACAAATATTATTCAACATGTCATTCCAATTAGATATGACCAAAAACCATTCAAACGTGAATTGAGAAGGATTCATCCTTTGTTGTTGCCACTCATTGAGAAAGAGGTAAGAAAAATTTCTGATGCCAAGATCATAGTATCTTTGAGATTCTCTAAATGGTTGGCCAACTTAGTTCATGTCAGAAAGAAAAGTGGTGAAATTAGGTTGTGTGTGGAGTTTCTAAATCTGAACAGGGTTTCCCTCAAAGACAATTATCCTCCTCTCAAAATGGAATACATTTTGCAGAAAGTGGTTGGGCCACAGAAAATGTCATTGCTAGATTGTTTTTCTGGATACAACTAGATCATGTTGCACCCTGATGATCAAGAGAAGACATCCTTCACAAAACCCTGGGGCACATTCATGTATGCCAAAATGCCATTTGGGATTATGAATGCAGGGGAAACATTCCAAAGAGTTATGGATATAGCTTTTTTTTATGAAAAAGATAATTTCATTGTTGTTTATTTAGATGATATTAATATTTTTTCAAATTCTGATGATGAGCATTTGCAACATTTGAAAAGGGTGTTTGAGAAGTGTAGGAGATTTGGCATTTAATTAAATCCCAAAAAATCCAACTTTGGAATGCAAGAGGGAAATTTTCTTGGTCATATCATCTAAAAAGAAGGAATAAAGATAGATCCCAACAGGGTAGCTTCAATTCTGAAAATTGATATTCCTAGGAGCAAAAAGGAGATATAGTCTTTTCTTGGAAGGGTAAATTTTCTGAGGTTTATTCCCAATCTAGCAGAAATCATAAAGTTCATTACCAGCATGTTGAGGAAAGGAAGTGAGTTAAAATGGATACCGGAAGCTAGAAAATCCTTTAAGGACATAAAGGTAGCATTAACCAAGGCACCAATATTCGCTAGTCCAGATTATTCAAAGGACTTCATCTTAATTTATTTTGCATCAGAACACACCATTGTAGGGGTCTTGTTACAAAAGAATGAACAGAATTTTGAAAGGCCTATAGCCTACTACAACAGAAATTTAAGAGATTCCCCATTGAAGTACAACATCATGGAGAAGCAACCATATGCATTGGTAAAAGCCTTGAAAGAATTTATAGTATACATTGTGCATTCCCATATTATTTCTTTTGTGCCAAATAATGTTGTGAAATAGATTCTAACTCAGTCGGATCCTGAAGGAAAAAGAGGAAAATGGATAGTGGTTTTGTTGGAATATGATTTGGAGATAAATCCTACAAAGTTATTCATAGGCCAAGGACTTTCCAAACTGATGACACAGTCAACTTATGATGTGTTGGGAATAAACTTTATTAGATATCTGTCAGCAAATTAAAGAAAGAATCAGCACCACAAGTGTATCAGAAATTTCTAGAATCTCCATGGTATGTGGACATCATATATGTTTTAAAAAAATTACAATCTCCTCCTGAACTAAGCAAAACCAAAGCTAGGTTTTTTAAATTAAAGGCAGCGAAATTTTGTATACTTGATGGTTCTCTGTATTGGAAAGATCTAGGGGGGGGTTTTCTATAATTCTTGTTAGAAGATGAGTTAAAACAAACTATCAAAGATTTTCATAAGGGTGACTGTGGAGGGCATCATTATTGGAAAAACACAATGCATAAGATACTTAGAGCAGGTTTGTATTGTCCTAGAATTTTCTAGGTGTGCAGTTGTCATGAATGTTAGATATTTGATGGAAAAAGGAAGTTGTTTCCCTTACCTTTGAAACCAATTTCAGTTGAAGCATCGTTTAGGAAATGGGGCCTTTATTTTATAGGTGAGATTCATCCATCGTCTTCAGCTCAACACAAATGGATATTGACAGCTACAGACTATTTCACTAAATGGATTGAAATAGTGCCAACAAGACAAGCCACTGATGTTATCATTATTCAGTTTTTGGAAAGTAATATTCTATCTAGGTTTGGCTTCCCCATAAAAATAATAATCGATAATGCAATAGCTTTCAAGTCTAAGAAGCTGGAAAAATTTTGCAATGATTACAATATAACTATTGGCCATTCCACGGCCTATTACCCACAAGGTAATGGATTAGTTGAATCATCCAACAAGATTCTAACAAGAATTATCAAAAAACTGCTACAGGAAAACAAAAAGTCTTGGCACAAGAAACTCATATATGCACTATGGATTGATAGGATTACTACAAAGAGATCTATTGCCACATCACCTTTTCAGATAGTGTATGGTACAGAGGCAGTTTTCCCTACCTCATTAGGGTTGCTAGTTATGAAATTGTTGCAAGAACAGGAGGCTAAGCCAAATGACATTCAAAGAAGAATTAATCAATTGATTCATGTACAGTAACACACAATTGCATCAGGATAAAATGAAAAAAAAATCGATAAGAGGACAAAGGTTGATGATTTTAAGGTAGATGATCTAGTGTTGAAATGGGATTCAAGGAATGAAGATAAAGGGAAGCATGGAAAATTTGATCAGCTCTGGCTGGGGCCGTATAGAATTGTAGCTTATCATGGAAGCAATGCTTATCTATTACAAGAAATTCATGGAGATCTCATTGGTGGAGGGCCTTTGAATGGAAGGTTTCTCAAACACTACATGATTTAAAGCAATTTGATCTTTCATTCCATTGTAAATAACCATTTTACTTTCAGATGTCGCAGGTGAGGGAATCATTTAGGAGAAATTGAAGCCCAAGATGAAGGCCCTAAGGTTCTAATGAATGTTTCCAGTGTATGTCAAGTCTATAAAAAGTCTTTCAGTCAAATTCTTTAAAATTTAGAGTCTGTTTTCATTCAAGATTCAATAGTAAATAAATCCCAATGGTCATGCACATGGTTTGTTGTTCTTTATTGCCTCACAGGGAGGATAACATCCCCATTGGATCCAATGTCAGTGTCCGTGATTTTAAGGTATAGTCATAGGTGTGTTAAGAGTTTTCAAAGTCATGCCTTGGTCTTGGGAAGACCAATGCATTCCTATTTTGAGTTATTAAGTGTGTGATAGTTAATCATGAGTCTAAGATTGTTGCCATAATATTTGATATGGTATGTCATAAAAGAGTCAAGTCATAAATCAAAGGTCTAGGAGAAGTGTTTTCAAATGATATTATGGATCAAAATGACATGTTATGAGAAAGATGAAGCCATCATAAGTCATCATGTTGTATGTACTAATATTCCAAAGTGGTTTTGATATTTTTCTTGTAAAGGATCACACGATGTGTAAGTTCATTGTGAAAAGATTGGCGCTACCAAAACTATCAAATCATTTCAATGGTCTAATCATTCTTTCAAATCGGTTTTTCTTGATATGTGTATTCCTTTCTCTCCCTTTTTTTCCATGCAAAATCCCTCTCTCGTCAGTTATATTCCTTTTCCATAGCAAATTTCAGAAGACTCGTGTGCTACGCAAGCCCTGTTCATCTGCTACGCATCACTTGTCCTACATAATTTGCATACTAAGGAGGACATGTTTCTTACCAGATAACATTCTGAGTTAATACGATATGATATTAAATGATTGGATTTAACCTTGGCAAGTTCCTTTGATCCTATTTCTTGTAAACCCTAGCTTTGTTTCTCATTGTGTAAAGTTACTTGCCTTAACCCTATCCATTGAACTTATTTTTCACCATAGTCACAGTGTTTTCAGCATATATCTGCATTATGGAAACTCAAGGGAAGAAGAAATACAATAAGGGAGGAAGCGTTATAAGAATTAAGCCACAAAACTCATAATTAGTAAACTTTGATCCAACAATTAGGGTTTCTTTTGAGCAAGTCGGATGCATGATATTTTGTGAGAAAATTCAGGCGTATAATGTGCAGCTGACAAAGGATTTTTCCCTCAAATTCAATGGCATCCAAACAGAGATTGTTGATATTACTTTCTAGGTGTCAAAGGAGACAGTATTTGTTGCAACTAAAATTCCAACTCAAGGGGAGAAATGGTTCAAAGGTATGCCCCTTGATTCCATCTTATACATTAATTTCTTGAAGCCTCGGTATAAAAAACAGAATTTTGGTGCTACCATTCCAAGAGAGTGCATATTGGAACATTATGAAAGGCTATTAAGAGTGATTCAGAGATATTTCACCTATGAGGGTAGGTTTGACAGAGTATATCAGTACCATATTAGGATTTTAATGCATTTCACGGAAAAAAACATTTGAATTTACCTTTTTACCTATACAGAAGCCTAGGTAAAATGTCAGATAGAGTGCAGGATAAGGTTGATCAGGTTAAATCTAGTTTGTTGCATTTATCTTTGGTGAAATTACTAGTGTTGGAAGAACCTAAGAAATTGAACAAGGATTGGGATTCTTTCCTAGCATCAACAAGGATTGCTTTAGAACCCAAAGGAGATACTCCATTATCAATTGAAAAAAAAAACTTATTTAGTCCCTGAGGAGACTAATAGGAGGGAGAAAACATCTGTAGAACAGGACCATGGGAAAGGAAAAGAAGTTGAAGGTATTTCACCAAGCCAACAAGTTAAGAAGAAAGGCAGAAAAATACACTTTGTTGATGAGGTTATTGAAACACCAAAACTTAACAGTCCAATTACAAGATCAGTAGCCAAAAGATTATATGCCCTGCACACACAATCCATTGAAAATACAACTCAAGGTATTGGTAAATATCGGTTTCAATGAGGTGAAAAGGATGAAATAATTGGAGAATTGCAAGAACAGCTTAAGAAATCTCACCATTCCATAGCATAGTTCCATTATGAAAATAGGGAGATGAAGAAGAATCTTATTGAAAGGATTTCTATCATTTCAAAACCAAAAGATGTATTAGTGTCAAAGAGAGAATCAACACCAATAGTTTCACAAATTTATAAGAGAAAAGGTAAAGAGAGAGTAGTTGAGCAAAGTCCTAAAACAATGGAGCTTCCCAAGCCTACAACTCCTTTGACAATATCTTCAGCTAGAAAATTGATTCCAGAACACAAGCCTATAGAAAAAACACATGCACATGACCAGTCCATATAAATTGAAAACATCCATACCTCACCTAGAGAAGGTGAGAGAAATGTCAAAAGGCTCAACAAACAATTAAGAGAAGCACATGATTTGTTCATTCAATGCAAGAAAGAGAACAGAACAACAAACCAAAAATTTGATAAACATCGTCATGAGTGTGGACCAGCCATCTCCAATTCCTATGTAGCTATTTCAAATGCTCAGTCAAGATTAAGAAGAAATGCACTTTTTCACAGGAAAGCGAAGAATATGAACGAACAAAATGTGTCATTGAGGAAAGAAAATAGGACTCTGAAACTAAGGATGAAACAAACAGAAGTTGATGATGAAGCCAGGGGAAAGTTAGACCTCTTGCAGAGGTGGCTGAAATATAGAATCCATGAGTCACATTTTACAGTTTTTCCTTTTTTATCAATAAAGGATTAAAATGTTTTGAGATTTTTGTCTGGAAAAGAACGATGCACAAAACTTGTGTAGCTATCTCACACTACGCAAGTGTTTTAAGTATACCTTTGATGAAGAAATGGAGGGTAATGTTTGGAATAGAGGTTTGTGTTTCTATAGTTCAACATTTCATTTGGGATGATAGAATGGTCAGTGCTAGCCTCCATATTCTTGTAGAAACCAACTGTGTGAAGACAACTGAAGAAAACACCCATTGTGTAAACTCGCTACGCAACAGTTGTAACTCACAGTTACACAGCGAGTTGCAGCAGCTTGCTATGCAAACATGTCAGGGAGTCAGGTCAGCATTTGAATCAGCCCTAGATCATCTCCAACTATACTAAGTGACTCACATCAACCCTAAAGTTCTAGACCATGACGAAGACTATTTTTTTTTTTAAAATATTGTTATGTAATTAATATGGTCAAAACAAACTTTTATTTTTAGCGAGTAGTTTGAGTTTGTTCCTATTTTAGTGTAACTAGATCCAAAAATGAAGGAAAGTGGTTAAAGTTCGACTTCCTTAGCTTAGGGATGGAGTTTTCCTTTATATTGGATCGTTTTGAATGTACAAAGGGTTGGCAGAAACGTAGAAGACTTTTCTCTTGAACATTTTGTAATATTTTTGGAGTTTAATGAAATATTATTGCAAAAGTACAATGTTATTCATACCATATATTCTTGTGGTGGTGATCTGAAGTGTGTGTTTCTCTCTCATGTATGTATTTCTTGTTTTATTTTCTCATTTCATCTGCAACCTTTATATACTTAAATTGGAAAGTTAATGGTCTGGAATCCATCTGATATTGATGCTCTAGATTCAAGCAATTTAAGTTATGTTATTTATTCTTCACTCAATAAAAATTCATCCTAGTTGGTGCTCTGAATGTAGTTATCTTTTTTTTTCTTTCTTCCATTATACAACAACAATATTTTCACTGAAAGAATATCACCTACCTAGCCTATGCTTCTTTGATAGTTCTACAAACCAGTCATTGATAGTTCCATTTGATTCAAAGTTGACTCCATTGCCCAACTGATTCGTCCTCCTTCCTTCCAGCGACTTTATAAATCTCTTTGTTTATTTAAGACCTATCCATTGATCTTTAAGAGAAAATTTATCTTTCAAATACCAAGTCACAAGAGAGATCCTTTTCTGAACTGAAAGGGATAGTTTCATTTCTAAAGTGGTTTTGTGGTTACCTATGTGATTTGCTTCCTCAGCTAAGCAATTTACAAAGTGCTAACAGATTGGGATCTTGAAAATCTAGAAGATAATAAAAAAATAAATCTAATATTGGGCTATTGAAAAAGAAAAGAAACCAAATACAATACCAACTGGACAACTATGATCAAGTCAAAGAGATGGAATGCAAGAAGAAGGAAATGGAGCAGCAGAAATTGGTGGAAAAAAGAAAGAAGCAAGAAGTGATGAATAAAAAAGAGGTAGCCACTAGAATAGCAAGATTAAAGATGAAAAGCCCCCAAAAAAATAAAGGAATATGATAAAGAGGAAAAATTAAGAAAATCAAAAGAAGGGTAGAAACTCAAAGAAGGGATGATAATTTTCATATTGGATGGGGGGCATTAGATGATGACCAAAAGATATAAAGACGGATCAAGTTTAAGGATAAGGAAACACGAACCTTCCAACAAAGGATAACAAGACTATAATAGATATTGGGATATATGTTACCAGATATAGATATTTTGAGAGGGATCCTAAAGGAAGAAACAATATAACTAAGGATAGAAATAGTCGTAGAGAAAATACAATCAAAAGATGCATAGGAAAAGATAAAAGAAATAAAAATAGAATGAATACAACTAAACTTGGCAATAGTGATGGCAAAGGTAGTAGTAAGAAAGATGCACCTAAAATGGACAACACAAATGAAAGAACTACATAGTGCAATATAGAATCTCCAAAATAAAGCACAAGGAAGACCAGACATAGCAACAAGAATGGTAAGTACAAGAATATACCTAGAAGAAGGATTTTTTAAGACAGTGGAATTAAATAAAAACCTAGTAAATTTTGAGCCCAAAGTAAATGTAGTGGAAATTTTTGAGCTAAGAAGATATGATGCAAAGGTAAGAATCACAGAAATGGTGATGTTATATGAAGAAATACACTAGGTAGAAGGACATAAACATAAGGCATTCCAAAAAGTCGAAGAATATTACAATTGAATGGGGATCCATGTGTTTAGAAAGATAAAGGGATTTGATCAACTATTAAAGGAAGTATATTTATAAGAATCCCTGATATTAGCAAAATGTCAATTAAAGGAATATTTACATAGTTTATATGTTAATCACATTTCATGGGGAAAAAATTCATAGAGAAGGTAACAAATAGAATATTGATCATTCAAGAATTCAATATTAGGATTGACATAGTGAAAGAGGACCTCCAAACATTTTTATCGAGTGTACAAGGATCCTTGAGGAAAAACCTTTAGTGAAGTAGATCATAATAGATATCAAAATAGGTAGCATGCATGTATAAATGCTCTAGGACTACTAATAATGAACATCTAAATAATTAGAGGGACAAACAAGTATAAATCCAATCCATATACCTTATGGTAGTGAGGAGATGGAATTAGAAGAAATCTCAGAAACTGGTCAATACAACAAATCTGACAAGCCCAAAGAAACAACACAACAAAAGCAATTCAATGAAAATAAAGAACAAGGAGTAGATACCCCCAACCATCACCAAATAACCCTATGTGAGTTAGGGAAAGCATAAAGGAGAGGCTTGCATGGTTATTATAGTAACCAAGCAATCCAATGGATTATGTGTGTATGTGTGTGTGAGTGTGTGTGAGTGTGTGTCAATTGGGTTTAGCTCGGGTGGTCAGGAGGAATGATTGTTATCCTCCCCACCTAGGTTCAATTCCTGTGAGTGACATGTTGAGCTCTTGACGAGTATATTATTGTGATAACTGACCTTGTTCCTTGAAGATTCTAGGGTTTAACCTGGGTACCATCCTTGAAATGAAGGGAAGTACCCTGGGGTTTTCTCTAAGTAGTGTAACCTAGAAAAAAAAAATAATATATATATATATGTTCTTGATATAGTACTATGAATTTTGACTCAATTTATATTGAAGGCTTTTTCAATTATTTAAAGCAGTTATGGCGACGACTATTGTGGAAAGACGAGGGTTTTAATTATTCAAAAGGATTGATTGGTGAGAAATATTGAGAGTGGGTTTTTACCTTAGGAAAAGAGGTTTTCCACTATTATATGTTTCCAATGGTTGAGATGGTTTTATTTTATGCTTAATTGAATATGTGATGTTATTTGGATTTTTTTGATATATTTCTACTAAGTTAAGCCTAATTTTCAATAAAATAGGACCGTGACAATATTCATAGACAACAACTAGTATTCCAAGAGAGAGGTGGTGTTTAAAGACATTGTTACAACACCTAATCACAACCAAGGTATCCTTGGTGCATATAGGAGACAAAAGGTACAATTACAATTAAAGGGTCTAGACGACCAATAAGGACAACACTAATATAACAGTATAAATGTAATGATTCAATATCTAGGGCTTAAAATGCCCCTCCACTTCAAACAATTGTTTCCCTCAACACTTGATTAGTTGTGGATGTTTCTGCATGAAGAACTCATCTTCCCATGTTGCCTCTTCTACTAGTAGGTTCTTCCACTTGATGAGGTACTCAATAATTTATCGATTCCATGGTTTGTTTATCCTTATTTCAAGGATTGTTTATAGTTCTAGTATGATTTTCTCTTCTTCATTAATCTTTGGTAAAATAGCTTAAACTAGTATCTTGTCATTGATTACCTTCTTTAAGAAAGAAACATGGAAGACTAGATGTACACATGAAGATAGAGGCAACTCCAATTTGTAATCCATACTTCCAATCCTTAGAAACATCTTATAAAGACAATAATACTTTGGTGTTAATTTATTATCCTTCTTTTATTAATTAAGAAACATATAGAAAGATTTATGAATGAAACATTTTCAACAAAAACTTTAGAAACAAAAAAATTTAGAAACAATACTTTTAACTAGTTTCAAAATCAAAAAATATTCAAAATTTAATTAATAAATAATATAGTTGTATGATCCACATAAAAATATGAGTGGTGTCACCATAATATATTTGTATGACCCACATCAATATATGATAAAATATGAGTGGTGTCACCATGTACATGTATACAAGGCTTAATAATGGAATATTCTCCATCAAAAGAAATATATTAAAAATATTACTTTGAAGAATATCCTAGACATGATGTCCTCACGGAAGAAGTGGCCTAGTATATATTATAATTGATTGTGTATACCGGTTGAATATAATTATCAACATGAAAAATACTTTGAGTGGGGTAATTTGATAACTACTTGAACATGACACTTAAGCTACTTAAAGATCGAAACCCATACCTTTTATTTGTATTTTTTGTTTTATGAATCGTTTAAATACTATAAATTATTAGTTTTATATACTTGTATACAAGTACATATCATACCCTTTTTTATGGTGAAGAAAATATCACTATTGATATTATCATATAATTGAAGGTAATTGAAGGTGATGTTTTTGGGAAAAAAAAAAAAAATCAATTAATTGAAGGTGGTATTTTTAGAAAAAAAAAAAAAATCAAAGAAATTTTTGTGGAAAATTCTATGAGTACTTTTTCACAATTCATGGATGGTAAAAGGGGTAAATCGTTGATTCTATTAACAAAGCCTAACCCAAGGGGATTAAGAGAGTCAAATCCATGACCTCCCTAATTCGTTGGGGAGAGTTCTCACGTCTAACTCATGACCAACTGAGCTAACCCTCAAAACTACTATGGTATCTTAAATACCGTTGACTAGATTGAAGTAAAATACTACTCTTACCATTTGGTATATGTATTTATATGTATTTATATCATCTCTACAATGTTAAAGTAATAGTTGAAATACAAATATATAAATAGATTTAGGAAACCAATAAATTTTTGGAATTATGTGTGGAGACTTATAATAGTACTTTGTAAGAATAATAATGTGAAAAGCCAATTGGATATGTTTAATTTCAATGCACTTGAAAAGGGAAAAATTTAAACCTAAATGATCATGTAAAACACTCTAATAACCTCATAAATTATTTAGGTGATAAGCAAAATTCACCCAAATTCACCAAAAACACAAAGACATGTGGGAAGATAGTGTTTCTAATAATTCATTTGACAAAGTGACACGTATTTGGAGATACAAATTCTACATACTTATGCCCAAAATAAGACAACCTTTAAAAATGAATTCTTCCAAAGGAGTCAAATAACATGAAAGATTGGAAGGCAATCCCCCGTAATCCTCCCTAATGGAAACGTAACGGAATGTGGGATACAATGTAACAAAGAAAATGATGGAGAATACCACGAAGGAGATTCCATTGATTAATATTTTTTGAATGAATGAGTATGTACCCTAACCACTACCATCATCCCCACCACCTATAAATT
>ML829997.1:0-16146 GCA_009831015.1 Picea engelmannii | reverse complement strand
GTTCAAGTGAAACAATACCTATGGAAGAATAAAAAGATAAGGAGTGTTATCACGATGACTACAAGTCAAGAAATACACATGAAAAGATAAAGTACATTGACAATCTTTGGTAACAATTCCTGCGGAAGCTATTACATAAGTAATTATTGCAAGATAAGCCGAAATCATAATGAAACTTGAAGAAAACCCAAAATAAGTCAAAACAGAAAGAAGTCAGCAACCAAGAAGAAATTAGAAAAATACTTGTGACACCTTACAGAAGGCAATAAGAATGCAGACGGAAACATGGACTATCTCAGATGGAGGGAGATGATTACATAATTCCAAAAGAATAGCATGCATTCATGCATGAAGCAATGATTAGGAGGGAGATAATCCTAAATAATATGATCCATTGAGGATTATGAAGTATCTATCCATGTTCCCATTAAAAGTAGCAACCATGAAAAGCAAAACATGTTCAAAATATTTCTTCTTCGAAAAGAAGCCTTAAAGTATCCTTGGTTGTCCATCTACATCCATGATCCTATGATGAAAGGAAAAAGTTGGAATCTTCAGGGTATGGAATCTATAGAAAAATCCATGGACCCAAGAGCTAAAGAGAAACATGAGGAAGAACATGAATATTCCAAGAGAGAAAGAAAGACCAGAACAACCAATTATTATACCGAGAATCACAAGAATACCAACTTGGTTTGAACCCACTAGAAGCAATCAAGTAGAAGAAATGGAAGTTGTGATGAAGAATAGTATATGTAAAAAATTGTGAAAAAGGATTATGAATGGAAGCATTGTGAGATTTAGAACTAGAGGTTCTTCCAGAAGGAGGAGAAGACTATGATAACAACTTGTTCCCATAAACCAGATACACCTCTATATGAGCTATTATACCTCTTGCAGTATCCATGGATTGAATTTTACATCAGTTGGTTGAAAAAGACTACTCTCCCAACAAATCATTTGAGGAAGAAGCTTATGTAAATAAATATCAAGGTCTTGAGGTATGCCAGAAAGAGACCCATGTATGCCGATATAAGAATACCTTGTATGGATTCAAACAACTTGATGCAAAGTATCTCATATACAGCAGAAGCATGGTGAAAACTCTCTATGACAGAGATAGTGTATCATAATAGTTACTCAAAAGTATAGGATGATGGATTTCTAATCCATGGCAAACTCTCATAATGACAGAAGAAGTTATACTTGGATATGTTTCAGTTTGAGCCTTGCCACGATGTCATGAGCTAGTAGGAAACAAAAGTGCATAATTCGACCACGATATATTATAATGATCAAAGCTATATGAAGTCTTCATAGAAAACCAGTGTTCCATGACAGACTGAAGTACATTGAGATCAAGCATTACATTCTCCGTGATGAAGTCCATAAAAGAGAAGTGGTTCTCCAATATATCTCCACACATGAGAGGATAGCATATATTTTGGTAAAGCCTTTGTCCAAGATGAAAAAGTTTGTATACTTAAGAGATAAGTTGGGGCTCGTGGAGATGACTTCCTTATTGAAAAAGGAAGAGATTACTCCCAGGTTGGGAGGGATCACTGATGTGTTATTGATTTATGGACAGTTATTTTTTAGTTTGAAAAATGGTCCAGGATGAGCAGTTCCTTTCCAATTCGGAAAGTGGTTTGAGATTTTTGATGGACAGGCATTTTCTAATTCGGAAAATGGTCCAGATCGGACAGTTATTTTCGTAATGAAAATGGTTCAATCGATTTTTTATGTACCATAGATAGTGATTCCCCTTTTGGCCAGTGTGGGGGAATGGTCTAGGATAGTCATTCTTCTTGGTAGTCACTCTCAGTAGTGGTCAAGTAGAATGGCATGCCTCGTTGGGAAGTCATTCTTTCGAAGTTCACATTTGTGAGCAGTTTTGAAGAATGGTCCATTTTGGACGTTGGTGTAGGACAGTCGTTTCCTTAGGAAATGGTCCGGACAGTCATTTCCTTAGGAAATGGTTTGGAAAGTCATTCCCTAGGGCATACTCATTCTCTCCAGGTTTCACTATGTTTAGTGTCGGAGGAATGGCCCAGTTAGGTGAATGGTCTAGGTTCAGCAATCAGGGACAAGAATTCCCTAGGGCAGACTCATTCTCTCCAGGTTGCACTATGTTTAGTGCCGGAGGAATGTCCCAATTAGGTGAATGTTCTAGGCTCGGAAATCAAGGACATTTATTCTTGTGTGCTTGAGAAGAATAGTCCAGATATCCCATGGCTGATGTTTTAAATTTTTAGGGCAGACGCTCTTCCATATATCACAGATATGAGTGGAAGAATGGCCCAAATGACTTAGCTTATATCATGATATTATTTTTATGCAGGTTGATATCAGATGATATGATTTCTATGGAGATTGTATGTCTTTGGACAGTATATGTATGCTACTGTGGTGGATGTGTTCCACTGGTTGTGACTATGTGTCACTGATTAAGTAGTCATGTGCTACTTGGTGTGGTTGTGTACCACTAGATAGTAGTTGTGTACTACTATGGATAGACACAGTTGTGTTCTATTGAACGACGTTGTTTTGATTTCCATGTAGACTATCAGTATTGTTGAAAATTATTATCAATTAGATGGATGGTCAGTGTACTAATGGACAGGAATTATCCATACAAAAAATGGTTCAGGACATTTATTCTTCTAGGACGTATGTCTAGATTAGAAGAATAGTCCTTGTAGCCCATGGCATGGCTTCCAGCATCTATTGGAATAGTTATTCTTATAAGGACATATGCTTGGATTAGAATAATGGTTCTTGTATCACTCCGTGGAGTGAGTGACTTATTCAGCATCATGCCTGATTACTCAGATGGAGTATGGTTTTGAGAGATGATGCAGTTGATGTTGTCAGATGATACCAATAGTGATGATGGTGCTCGTTATCTAATCATGAGATATCTTGTATGGTTATGATGATGCTACTAGTTGAATGGTATGTTTGTGCTCAAGACCATTACTTTCAATACTTCCATAGCTAGGAGGGAGTGTTGATATTATGGTAGTTGTGGAAGGTATTAACCTCCACATGTAACCCTGACAATAATAGAATACTCTGGGATGCAAGAAGAAACCCTAAAGCATTGGACATAACCCTAGAAGACAAGTCGGCTAAAGGAAATATTTAATATTGAGGTTTTAGCATCCAGAATGAGAAGACGGCCCAGACAGCTAAGGAGAAGTAGTATAAATACAGGACGCCAAAGCTCATTTGAGATACACATCTCGCAACTGCAGAAATGTAAAAGTGCGCACTCCATAAATTGAGTAAGTGCGCAAGTCTGGAGAGTAGCTACAATTGCAGCTAATGCAACCTATATTCTCGGTTTAGGCTTGGACTTTCTATTGGTTATGTTTTGGACTTTCTTCCTTGTGTGTTAACTCTAGAGAGAGTTACGCTACATTGATTGGCTATTAGGCCTAGGGTTTACTTCCGGAATTATTCTCTGTCAAGGTTAAGATGCTCGAGGGTGGATTCGGCCTATGGTTGGGTGACAATATTGGTATATTTTCTATGGTTAAACGAGCACACCTATTATTTATAACATTAAGGAGTTGATCAGAAATGTTGAATATAGAAGTCAAATCATCAAAATGTTGAAAATGAAAGAAGCATATGACACTTTGAATGTGCAAGATGATCATCTTGCAATCTTGTTCAGTCCTCGGGTGGAAGAATGTGGTGATGATGGTGATGTGTCTCCATTTTATGTTAGCCTTAAAGTTCATGATATGAATTTACACAATGCAATGCTAGATTTAGGATCATCCCATAATCTGATTTCGAAGGTAATCATGGATGAACTAGGTTTGGACATCACCAGACCTTAAAAAAAAAAAATCTCTTTTTGATTCAAGGAAGGTGAAGTGTTTAGGCTTAATCAAAGACTTAGTTGTGTCTTTATCTCAAATCCCATCAAACAATTTGGTCATGGATGTAGTAGTTGTTAAAATCCCTCCAAATTTTGGCATGTTGTTATCGAGGTCATGGGCTGCTAAATTGAAGGATACATTACAGATGGATATGTCTTATGCAACTAAACCAGTTTTCAGACAGGAAAGGAGCCTATACAGGGAAGCATTGTTGAAATACATGGTGAGTAGCAAAAGCAAACCCAATAATCATCATATTTATTATGTTGACATTGAGGTTGGTTCTTCAGTTTTTTATAATGATATGTGCTTTGAAGAAGAGGATCCAAATTTTCTCAAACTTCCAGAGAAAGAAGATGAATATAAACAAGCAGGAAAAATTTCAGATCAGCAAAATAATGAGGAAGAATAAATGTGGAATATGAATTTTGATGGAGTTGTTAGTAAATAAGGAGTTGGAGCGGGTGTTTGGATTATCCCTCCAAAATTAGGTTCAAAAATTTTTTGTTATAAATTTTCTTTTGGTTGTACAAATAATATGGATGTGTATGAGGCATTAATCTTGGGGTTGAATACTTTGAAATATTTGGGGGCAAAAAGAATAGTTGTACATGGAGATTCTGAGCTTTTGATTAATCAGGTTAAGGGCATCTATCAAAATAAACATCCTAGGATGAGGGCATACATAAATATAGTTCTTGATGTGCTTGAAAATCTCACAGAATACAACCTTTCAGTGATTCCAAGAGGACAAAATTTGATTGTTGATGAATTAGCTACTTCAACTTCTTTTTTCAAGATTCTCATCTTTCCTAACAGAAAATATGAGATCAAAGTCAAGCATAAACCAGCAGTACCTGATAATATCAAGTATTTGCAGATTTTTGAGGATGATAAACAGGTGGTAAGGTTTCTCCAAATGACTGATGAGTTTTCCAACACAAATATTGACGAAGAAAATTTCTTTGATCAAGAAGAAGACATAGACATGTCTCCAAATGTAGATAGTTTCCTAAATCAAATTGTTGGTAAAGACATTGTTCAACTCAAAAATAATTTCATCCCTAAGGGTTTGGTTCGATTAGAAAAACTCTTTGACAATAATGATGTGGCAAAGAATCCCAAAGTCACCCCAAATGATGAAGAAATAGAGGATTGCAATATTGGAACAAAGGAAGAACCTAAAATCATCAAACTATCCAAATCACTCAACCCGAAAATCAAGGAGAGATATATCAGCCTAATGAAGGAGTTTCCAGATGTTGTTTTTTGGATCTATGAAGATATGAAGGTGTATGACACAAATATTATTCAACATGTCATTCCAATTAGATATGACCAAAAACCATTCAAACGTGAATTGAGAAGGATTCATCCTTTGTTGTTGCCACTCATTGAGAAAGAGGTAAGAAAAATTTCTGATGCCAAGATCATAGTATCTTTGAGATTCTCTAAATGGTTGGCCAACTTAGTTCATGTCAGAAAGAAAAGTGGTGAAATTAGGTTGTGTGTGGAGTTTCTAAATCTGAACAGGGTTTCCCTCAAAGACAATTATCCTCCTCTCAAAATGGAATACATTTTGCAGAAAGTGGTTGGGCCACAGAAAATGTCATTGCTAGATTGTTTTTCTGGATACAACTAGATCATGTTGCACCCTGATGATCAAGAGAAGACATCCTTCACAAAACCCTGGGGCACATTCATGTATGCCAAAATGCCATTTGGGATTATGAATGCAGGGGAAACATTCCAAAGAGTTATGGATATAGCTTTTTTTTATGAAAAAGATAATTTCATTGTTGTTTATTTAGATGATATTAATATTTTTTCAAATTCTGATGATGAGCATTTGCAACATTTGAAAAGGGTGTTTGAGAAGTGTAGGAGATTTGGCATTTAATTAAATCCCAAAAAATCCAACTTTGGAATGCAAGAGGGAAATTTTCTTGGTCATATCATCTAAAAAGAAGGAATAAAGATAGATCCCAACAGGGTAGCTTCAATTCTGAAAATTGATATTCCTAGGAGCAAAAAGGAGATATAGTCTTTTCTTGGAAGGGTAAATTTTCTGAGGTTTATTCCCAATCTAGCAGAAATCATAAAGTTCATTACCAGCATGTTGAGGAAAGGAAGTGAGTTAAAATGGATACCGGAAGCTAGAAAATCCTTTAAGGACATAAAGGTAGCATTAACCAAGGCACCAATATTCGCTAGTCCAGATTATTCAAAGGACTTCATCTTAATTTATTTTGCATCAGAACACACCATTGTAGGGGTCTTGTTACAAAAGAATGAACAGAATTTTGAAAGGCCTATAGCCTACTACAACAGAAATTTAAGAGATTCCCCATTGAAGTACAACATCATGGAGAAGCAACCATATGCATTGGTAAAAGCCTTGAAAGAATTTATAGTATACATTGTGCATTCCCATATTATTTCTTTTGTGCCAAATAATGTTGTGAAATAGATTCTAACTCAGTCGGATCCTGAAGGAAAAAGAGGAAAATGGATAGTGGTTTTGTTGGAATATGATTTGGAGATAAATCCTACAAAGTTATTCATAGGCCAAGGACTTTCCAAACTGATGACACAGTCAACTTATGATGTGTTGGGAATAAACTTTATTAGATATCTGTCAGCAAATTAAAGAAAGAATCAGCACCACAAGTGTATCAGAAATTTCTAGAATCTCCATGGTATGTGGACATCATATATGTTTTAAAAAAATTACAATCTCCTCCTGAACTAAGCAAAACCAAAGCTAGGTTTTTTAAATTAAAGGCAGCGAAATTTTGTATACTTGATGGTTCTCTGTATTGGAAAGATCTAGGGGGGGGTTTTCTATAATTCTTGTTAGAAGATGAGTTAAAACAAACTATCAAAGATTTTCATAAGGGTGACTGTGGAGGGCATCATTATTGGAAAAACACAATGCATAAGATACTTAGAGCAGGTTTGTATTGTCCTAGAATTTTCTAGGTGTGCAGTTGTCATGAATGTTAGATATTTGATGGAAAAAGGAAGTTGTTTCCCTTACCTTTGAAACCAATTTCAGTTGAAGCATCGTTTAGGAAATGGGGCCTTTATTTTATAGGTGAGATTCATCCATCGTCTTCAGCTCAACACAAATGGATATTGACAGCTACAGACTATTTCACTAAATGGATTGAAATAGTGCCAACAAGACAAGCCACTGATGTTATCATTATTCAGTTTTTGGAAAGTAATATTCTATCTAGGTTTGGCTTCCCCATAAAAATAATAATCGATAATGCAATAGCTTTCAAGTCTAAGAAGCTGGAAAAATTTTGCAATGATTACAATATAACTATTGGCCATTCCACGGCCTATTACCCACAAGGTAATGGATTAGTTGAATCATCCAACAAGATTCTAACAAGAATTATCAAAAAACTGCTACAGGAAAACAAAAAGTCTTGGCACAAGAAACTCATATATGCACTATGGATTGATAGGATTACTACAAAGAGATCTATTGCCACATCACCTTTTCAGATAGTGTATGGTACAGAGGCAGTTTTCCCTACCTCATTAGGGTTGCTAGTTATGAAATTGTTGCAAGAACAGGAGGCTAAGCCAAATGACATTCAAAGAAGAATTAATCAATTGATTCATGTACAGTAACACACAATTGCATCAGGATAAAATGAAAAAAAAATCGATAAGAGGACAAAGGTTGATGATTTTAAGGTAGATGATCTAGTGTTGAAATGGGATTCAAGGAATGAAGATAAAGGGAAGCATGGAAAATTTGATCAGCTCTGGCTGGGGCCGTATAGAATTGTAGCTTATCATGGAAGCAATGCTTATCTATTACAAGAAATTCATGGAGATCTCATTGGTGGAGGGCCTTTGAATGGAAGGTTTCTCAAACACTACATGATTTAAAGCAATTTGATCTTTCATTCCATTGTAAATAACCATTTTACTTTCAGATGTCGCAGGTGAGGGAATCATTTAGGAGAAATTGAAGCCCAAGATGAAGGCCCTAAGGTTCTAATGAATGTTTCCAGTGTATGTCAAGTCTATAAAAAGTCTTTCAGTCAAATTCTTTAAAATTTAGAGTCTGTTTTCATTCAAGATTCAATAGTAAATAAATCCCAATGGTCATGCACATGGTTTGTTGTTCTTTATTGCCTCACAGGGAGGATAACATCCCCATTGGATCCAATGTCAGTGTCCGTGATTTTAAGGTATAGTCATAGGTGTGTTAAGAGTTTTCAAAGTCATGCCTTGGTCTTGGGAAGACCAATGCATTCCTATTTTGAGTTATTAAGTGTGTGATAGTTAATCATGAGTCTAAGATTGTTGCCATAATATTTGATATGGTATGTCATAAAAGAGTCAAGTCATAAATCAAAGGTCTAGGAGAAGTGTTTTCAAATGATATTATGGATCAAAATGACATGTTATGAGAAAGATGAAGCCATCATAAGTCATCATGTTGTATGTACTAATATTCCAAAGTGGTTTTGATATTTTTCTTGTAAAGGATCACACGATGTGTAAGTTCATTGTGAAAAGATTGGCGCTACCAAAACTATCAAATCATTTCAATGGTCTAATCATTCTTTCAAATCGGTTTTTCTTGATATGTGTATTCCTTTCTCTCCCTTTTTTTCCATGCAAAATCCCTCTCTCGTCAGTTATATTCCTTTTCCATAGCAAATTTCAGAAGACTCGTGTGCTACGCAAGCCCTGTTCATCTGCTACGCATCACTTGTCCTACATAATTTGCATACTAAGGAGGACATGTTTCTTACCAGATAACATTCTGAGTTAATACGATATGATATTAAATGATTGGATTTAACCTTGGCAAGTTCCTTTGATCCT
Organism: Picea engelmannii; assembly: GCA_009831015.1. Classification (NCBI taxonomy): domain Eukaryota; kingdom Viridiplantae; phylum Streptophyta; class Pinopsida; order Pinales; family Pinaceae; genus Picea; species Picea engelmannii. Next base: position 7,393 of record ML829997.1, on the reverse strand, counting down.
ATTTCTTGTAAACCCTAGCTTTGTTTCTCATTGTGTAAAGTTACTTGCCTTAACCCTATCCATTGAACTTATTTTTCACCATAGTCACAGTGTTTTCAGCATATATCTGCATTATGGAAACTCAAGGGAAGAAGAAATACAATAAGGGAGGAAGCGTTATAAGAATTAAGCCACAAAACTCATAATTAGTAAACTTTGATCCAACAATTAGGGTTTCTTTTGAGCAAGTCGGATGCATGATATTTTGTGAGAAAATTCAGGCGTATAATGTGCAGCTGACAAAGGATTTTTCCCTCAAATTCAATGGCATCCAAACAGAGATTGTTGATATTACTTTCTAGGTGTCAAAGGAGACAGTATTTGTTGCAACTAAAATTCCAACTCAAGGGGAGAAATGGTTCAAAGGTATGCCCCTTGATTCCATCTTATACATTAATTTCTTGAAGCCTCGGTATAAAAAACAGAATTTTGGTGCTACCATTCCAAGAGAGTGCATATTGGAACATTATGAAAGGCTATTAAGAGTGATTCAGAGATATTTCACCTATGAGGGTAGGTTTGACAGAGTATATCAGTACCATATTAGGATTTTAATGCATTTCACGGAAAAAAACATTTGAATTTACCTTTTTACCTATACAGAAGCCTAGGTAAAATGTCAGATAGAGTGCAGGATAAGGTTGATCAGGTTAAATCTAGTTTGTTGCATTTATCTTTGGTGAAATTACTAGTGTTGGAAGAACCTAAGAAATTGAACAAGGATTGGGATTCTTTCCTAGCATCAACAAGGATTGCTTTAGAACCCAAAGGAGATACTCCATTATCAATTGAAAAAAAAAACTTATTTAGTCCCTGAGGAGACTAATAGGAGGGAGAAAACATCTGTAGAACAGGACCATGGGAAAGGAAAAGAAGTTGAAGGTATTTCACCAAGCCAACAAGTTAAGAAGAAAGGCAGAAAAATACACTTTGTTGATGAGGTTATTGAAACACCAAAACTTAACAGTCCAATTACAAGATCAGTAGCCAAAAGATTATATGCCCTGCACACACAATCCATTGAAAATACAACTCAAGGTATTGGTAAATATCGGTTTCAATGAGGTGAAAAGGATGAAATAATTGGAGAATTGCAAGAACAGCTTAAGAAATCTCACCATTCCATAGCATAGTTCCATTATGAAAATAGGGAGATGAAGAAGAATCTTATTGAAAGGATTTCTATCATTTCAAAACCAAAAGATGTATTAGTGTCAAAGAGAGAATCAACACCAATAGTTTCACAAATTTATAAGAGAAAAGGTAAAGAGAGAGTAGTTGAGCAAAGTCCTAAAACAATGGAGCTTCCCAAGCCTACAACTCCTTTGACAATATCTTCAGCTAGAAAATTGATTCCAGAACACAAGCCTATAGAAAAAACACATGCACATGACCAGTCCATATAAATTGAAAACATCCATACCTCACCTAGAGAAGGTGAGAGAAATGTCAAAAGGCTCAACAAACAATTAAGAGAAGCACATGATTTGTTCATTCAATGCAAGAAAGAGAACAGAACAACAAACCAAAAATTTGATAAACATCGTCATGAGTGTGGACCAGCCATCTCCAATTCCTATGTAGCTATTTCAAATGCTCAGTCAAGATTAAGAAGAAATGCACTTTTTCACAGGAAAGCGAAGAATATGAACGAACAAAATGTGTCATTGAGGAAAGAAAATAGGACTCTGAAACTAAGGATGAAACAAACAGAAGTTGATGATGAAGCCAGGGGAAAGTTAGACCTCTTGCAGAGGTGGCTGAAATATAGAATCCATGAGTCACATTTTACAGTTTTTCCTTTTTTATCAATAAAGGATTAAAATGTTTTGAGATTTTTGTCTGGAAAAGAACGATGCACAAAACTTGTGTAGCTATCTCACACTACGCAAGTGTTTTAAGTATACCTTTGATGAAGAAATGGAGGGTAATGTTTGGAATAGAGGTTTGTGTTTCTATAGTTCAACATTTCATTTGGGATGATAGAATGGTCAGTGCTAGCCTCCATATTCTTGTAGAAACCAACTGTGTGAAGACAACTGAAGAAAACACCCATTGTGTAAACTCGCTACGCAACAGTTGTAACTCACAGTTACACAGCGAGTTGCAGCAGCTTGCTATGCAAACATGTCAGGGAGTCAGGTCAGCATTTGAATCAGCCCTAGATCATCTCCAACTATACTAAGTGACTCACATCAACCCTAAAGTTCTAGACCATGACGAAGACTATTTTTTTTTTTAAAATATTGTTATGTAATTAATATGGTCAAAACAAACTTTTATTTTTAGCGAGTAGTTTGAGTTTGTTCCTATTTTAGTGTAACTAGATCCAAAAATGAAGGAAAGTGGTTAAAGTTCGACTTCCTTAGCTTAGGGATGGAGTTTTCCTTTATATTGGATCGTTTTGAATGTACAAAGGGTTGGCAGAAACGTAGAAGACTTTTCTCTTGAACATTTTGTAATATTTTTGGAGTTTAATGAAATATTATTGCAAAAGTACAATGTTATTCATACCATATATTCTTGTGGTGGTGATCTGAAGTGTGTGTTTCTCTCTCATGTATGTATTTCTTGTTTTATTTTCTCATTTCATCTGCAACCTTTATATACTTAAATTGGAAAGTTAATGGTCTGGAATCCATCTGATATTGATGCTCTAGATTCAAGCAATTTAAGTTATGTTATTTATTCTTCACTCAATAAAAATTCATCCTAGTTGGTGCTCTGAATGTAGTTATCTTTTTTTTTCTTTCTTCCATTATACAACAACAATATTTTCACTGAAAGAATATCACCTACCTAGCCTATGCTTCTTTGATAGTTCTACAAACCAGTCATTGATAGTTCCATTTGATTCAAAGTTGACTCCATTGCCCAACTGATTCGTCCTCCTTCCTTCCAGCGACTTTATAAATCTCTTTGTTTATTTAAGACCTATCCATTGATCTTTAAGAGAAAATTTATCTTTCAAATACCAAGTCACAAGAGAGATCCTTTTCTGAACTGAAAGGGATAGTTTCATTTCTAAAGTGGTTTTGTGGTTACCTATGTGATTTGCTTCCTCAGCTAAGCAATTTACAAAGTGCTAACAGATTGGGATCTTGAAAATCTAGAAGATAATAAAAAAATAAATCTAATATTGGGCTATTGAAAAAGAAAAGAAACCAAATACAATACCAACTGGACAACTATGATCAAGTCAAAGAGATGGAATGCAAGAAGAAGGAAATGGAGCAGCAGAAATTGGTGGAAAAAAGAAAGAAGCAAGAAGTGATGAATAAAAAAGAGGTAGCCACTAGAATAGCAAGATTAAAGATGAAAAGCCCCCAAAAAAATAAAGGAATATGATAAAGAGGAAAAATTAAGAAAATCAAAAGAAGGGTAGAAACTCAAAGAAGGGATGATAATTTTCATATTGGATGGGGGGCATTAGATGATGACCAAAAGATATAAAGACGGATCAAGTTTAAGGATAAGGAAACACGAACCTTCCAACAAAGGATAACAAGACTATAATAGATATTGGGATATATGTTACCAGATATAGATATTTTGAGAGGGATCCTAAAGGAAGAAACAATATAACTAAGGATAGAAATAGTCGTAGAGAAAATACAATCAAAAGATGCATAGGAAAAGATAAAAGAAATAAAAATAGAATGAATACAACTAAACTTGGCAATAGTGATGGCAAAGGTAGTAGTAAGAAAGATGCACCTAAAATGGACAACACAAATGAAAGAACTACATAGTGCAATATAGAATCTCCAAAATAAAGCACAAGGAAGACCAGACATAGCAACAAGAATGGTAAGTACAAGAATATACCTAGAAGAAGGATTTTTTAAGACAGTGGAATTAAATAAAAACCTAGTAAATTTTGAGCCCAAAGTAAATGTAGTGGAAATTTTTGAGCTAAGAAGATATGATGCAAAGGTAAGAATCACAGAAATGGTGATGTTATATGAAGAAATACACTAGGTAGAAGGACATAAACATAAGGCATTCCAAAAAGTCGAAGAATATTACAATTGAATGGGGATCCATGTGTTTAGAAAGATAAAGGGATTTGATCAACTATTAAAGGAAGTATATTTATAAGAATCCCTGATATTAGCAAAATGTCAATTAAAGGAATATTTACATAGTTTATATGTTAATCACATTTCATGGGGAAAAAATTCATAGAGAAGGTAACAAATAGAATATTGATCATTCAAGAATTCAATATTAGGATTGACATAGTGAAAGAGGACCTCCAAACATTTTTATCGAGTGTACAAGGATCCTTGAGGAAAAACCTTTAGTGAAGTAGATCATAATAGATATCAAAATAGGTAGCATGCATGTATAAATGCTCTAGGACTACTAATAATGAACATCTAAATAATTAGAGGGACAAACAAGTATAAATCCAATCCATATACCTTATGGTAGTGAGGAGATGGAATTAGAAGAAATCTCAGAAACTGGTCAATACAACAAATCTGACAAGCCCAAAGAAACAACACAACAAAAGCAATTCAATGAAAATAAAGAACAAGGAGTAGATACCCCCAACCATCACCAAATAACCCTATGTGAGTTAGGGAAAGCATAAAGGAGAGGCTTGCATGGTTATTATAGTAACCAAGCAATCCAATGGATTATGTGTGTATGTGTGTGTGAGTGTGTGTGAGTGTGTGTCAATTGGGTTTAGCTCGGGTGGTCAGGAGGAATGATTGTTATCCTCCCCACCTAGGTTCAATTCCTGTGAGTGACATGTTGAGCTCTTGACGAGTATATTATTGTGATAACTGACCTTGTTCCTTGAAGATTCTAGGGTTTAACCTGGGTACCATCCTTGAAATGAAGGGAAGTACCCTGGGGTTTTCTCTAAGTAGTGTAACCTAGAAAAAAAAAATAATATATATATATATGTTCTTGATATAGTACTATGAATTTTGACTCAATTTATATTGAAGGCTTTTTCAATTATTTAAAGCAGTTATGGCGACGACTATTGTGGAAAGACGAGGGTTTTAATTATTCAAAAGGATTGATTGGTGAGAAATATTGAGAGTGGGTTTTTACCTTAGGAAAAGAGGTTTTCCACTATTATATGTTTCCAATGGTTGAGATGGTTTTATTTTATGCTTAATTGAATATGTGATGTTATTTGGATTTTTTTGATATATTTCTACTAAGTTAAGCCTAATTTTCAATAAAATAGGACCGTGACAATATTCATAGACAACAACTAGTATTCCAAGAGAGAGGTGGTGTTTAAAGACATTGTTACAACACCTAATCACAACCAAGGTATCCTTGGTGCATATAGGAGACAAAAGGTACAATTACAATTAAAGGGTCTAGACGACCAATAAGGACAACACTAATATAACAGTATAAATGTAATGATTCAATATCTAGGGCTTAAAATGCCCCTCCACTTCAAACAATTGTTTCCCTCAACACTTGATTAGTTGTGGATGTTTCTGCATGAAGAACTCATCTTCCCATGTTGCCTCTTCTACTAGTAGGTTCTTCCACTTGATGAGGTACTCAATAATTTATCGATTCCATGGTTTGTTTATCCTTATTTCAAGGATTGTTTATAGTTCTAGTATGATTTTCTCTTCTTCATTAATCTTTGGTAAAATAGCTTAAACTAGTATCTTGTCATTGATTACCTTCTTTAAGAAAGAAACATGGAAGACTAGATGTACACATGAAGATAGAGGCAACTCCAATTTGTAATCCATACTTCCAATCCTTAGAAACATCTTATAAAGACAATAATACTTTGGTGTTAATTTATTATCCTTCTTTTATTAATTAAGAAACATATAGAAAGATTTATGAATGAAACATTTTCAACAAAAACTTTAGAAACAAAAAAATTTAGAAACAATACTTTTAACTAGTTTCAAAATCAAAAAATATTCAAAATTTAATTAATAAATAATATAGTTGTATGATCCACATAAAAATATGAGTGGTGTCACCATAATATATTTGTATGACCCACATCAATATATGATAAAATATGAGTGGTGTCACCATGTACATGTATACAAGGCTTAATAATGGAATATTCTCCATCAAAAGAAATATATTAAAAATATTACTTTGAAGAATATCCTAGACATGATGTCCTCACGGAAGAAGTGGCCTAGTATATATTATAATTGATTGTGTATACCGGTTGAATATAATTATCAACATGAAAAATACTTTGAGTGGGGTAATTTGATAACTACTTGAACATGACACTTAAGCTACTTAAAGATCGAAACCCATACCTTTTATTTGTATTTTTTGTTTTATGAATCGTTTAAATACTATAAATTATTAGTTTTATATACTTGTATACAAGTACATATCATACCCTTTTTTATGGTGAAGAAAATATCACTATTGATATTATCATATAATTGAAGGTAATTGAAGGTGATGTTTTTGGGAAAAAAAAAAAAAATCAATTAATTGAAGGTGGTATTTTTAGAAAAAAAAAAAAAATCAAAGAAATTTTTGTGGAAAATTCTATGAGTACTTTTTCACAATTCATGGATGGTAAAAGGGGTAAATCGTTGATTCTATTAACAAAGCCTAACCCAAGGGGATTAAGAGAGTCAAATCCATGACCTCCCTAATTCGTTGGGGAGAGTTCTCACGTCTAACTCATGACCAACTGAGCTAACCCTCAAAACTACTATGGTATCTTAAATACCGTTGACTAGATTGAAGTAAAATACTACTCTTACCATTTGGTATATGTATTTATATGTATTTATATCATCTCTACAATGTTAAAGTAATAGTTGAAATACAAATATATAAATAGATTTAGGAAACCAATAAATTTTTGGAATTATGTGTGGAGACTTATAATAGTACTTTGTAAGAATAATAATGTGAAAAGCCAATTGGATATGTTTAATTTCAATGCACTTGAAAAGGGAAAAATTTAAACCTAAATGATCATGTAAAACACTCTAATAACCTCATAAATTATTTAGGTGATAAGCAAAATTCACCCAAATTCACCAAAAACACAAAGACATGTGGGAAGATAGTGTTTCTAATAATTCATTTGACAAAGTGACACGTATTTGGAGATACAAATTCTACATACTTATGCCCAAAATAAGACAACCTTTAAAAATGAATTCTTCCAAAGGAGTCAAATAACATGAAAGATTGGAAGGCAATCCCCCGTAATCCTCCCTAATGGAAACGTAACGGAATGTGGGATACAATGTAACAAAGAAAATGATGGAGAATACCACGAAGGAGATTCCATTGATTAATATTTTTTGAATGAATGAGTATGTACCCTAACCACTACCATCATCCCCACCACCTATAAATT